>CM035171.1:105904597-106104597 GCA_020205615.1 Panax quinquefolius | reverse complement strand
GACTTTTACCACATCATTTGTAACATTACGGTCATGATTACACCGAATAATCCCTGCTCATAATCATACCAAGTCCATCTATGCATTAAAGGCCACAGATGACTTTCAACATAATATAAACACGAGGATGATGACAATGATATAAGAATTCAATAAAAACAAGTTCAATAATTAATTTATCCAGGAACTAATAATGTCCAAATTGTCAACATGATACTGCTTTGTAGAGTAAAATTCAAGAATGATCAGAAGAATATTTCCATGAAAAGATACTGGATGAAGCGTAAATATCAAGGATATTCTACTAATTTCATGGAGTATAGAAGTCAAAACTTTAACCAACTGAGTATAATAAAGAATGGAATAACAAAAGAAATCACCATGCATGCAGATTGCATGACAAGTTATTCCAACAGAATAATAGTAATGGAACCAGTCGCAAACTTTTGCAATCGGGGATGTTCCAACAGTAATAATAAAGATTTTAACCAGTCCTGTAAAACACATGCAGCAGGATGTTCCAATGAAAAATAATAAAGATTTTAACCAGTCCTGTAAAAAACACACGATAGGATGTTCCAACTAATAATAAAAAGACGAAACCAGTCCCAGATAAATCACAGCATGTGATGTTCCAACGGAATAATAAAGATGTAATAATAGAAGAATGTCACCAAGTATAGGTATATCCAGCGATACAAAAGTTATTCTAATGTAATAATAAGGAATGGAATAACAGAAGTTCTCTTCATGAATACAAAAGAATAATATCCCTTACCGTAAAATAATACTTGATATTAGAATAGTGAAGTAACAGAAAACTCTTCTTCTTTCTCTCTATAATTTCTCTCTCTAGAGTTCAGTGAATTTGTAAGAAAATAATGAAGGAATGAGCTTCTATTTATAGGAGAATTGAAGGATACTATTGGACTGTACAATAGGAATTCAGACGAAATCATTTGCTGAGTCACAATGCATCAATAATCTTTATTTTTCAAAGAGGTGGCCAATGAAAAAATGAACACATGTTACTTTAAAAGTTTTGACCAATTAAAGATGCTCCATAATTTACAAGTTGCCAACATTTTGCAGGATTGAAAGAAATTTGGCCAATAATGACCAGGCTTGGAAAATTAATCTGAATCCTTCCAAAATCACACATCACCCACCCACATATTAAACATATAAATATATATACTATATATACACTAATATCACCATTAATCCCACCACCACAATTCATACACTACCCATCACTCACACACGTCACTTGATACTAATTCCCCACCAAAACAATTATCATCATATAAAACAAAAATACTTCCCACTCCACTTTTCCTCCCCCCCCCCCCCCCCCATATCCTGCATTCCCACTCAAATCAATATTTAATATATACATATATATATATATATAACAATTACTATAGCAATAATTGAACAAAGCTAAGTGACTTCTCACGTAAGCATCAATAATCAATACCGTGTGCTACTATGCAACCACACGTATTACTGTACTTTTACTACCGAGTAGCTCAACAGTATTAATGGTAAAACTTACGCCGTTATTTTTAATAAAATATTTTTGTCGCTTTTCTCAATCCGATAATAATTTCATTGTGGGGGTCCACTAATGATTGTGCCGTTGCATTTAATATTCCCGGTTAAAATGAATATTCCCCGACCAATCGAATATTATATAACAACTTGCATACTTTGCAAAATTTATAAATATTACCCACAACTATAACATTATATCATAATATTCAGAAATGATAATTATAGAAAATTCATCTTTATTCAAAAAGTTGGGGTCTTACAACCTCCCGTTCTTAAGAAATTTCGCCATCGAAATTAGGGTACGTACCTGGTATATCGAAGAGGTAAGGATACCTTGATTTCATTTTTTATTCTAACTCCCAGGTCATTTCCTCAACATCGTGGTTCCTCCATAACACTTTGACTTGAGATTTAACCTTGGAGCGTAGAATATGTTCCTTCTTATCCAAGATTTGAACAAGAACCTCTTCATACGTCAAATCTTCCGCTATTTCGTCCGGTTCTAACTCAATAACGTGGTTTGGGTCTTTCATATATATACGTAACATGGATGTATGAAAAACGTTATGAACACGAGACATACTTGGCAATAAAGCGAGTCTATAGGCCACAGTTCCTACTCGATCGAGGATTAAAAATGGGCCAATGAATCGAGGATTGAGCTTTCCTCTCTTTCCAAACCTCGTAACTCCTTTCCCTGGAGCAACACGTAACAACACATGATCTCCAATATCGAATTCCACGTCCTTTCGATGAAGATCAGCATAACTCTTTTGTGGATCTTGTGAGGTTTTTATACGTTGTCGGATCGTTTGAATCTTTTCCGTAGTCATACGTACCAACTCTGGTCCCAACAATGTTGTTTCTCCCACCTCATCCCAGCATACTGAAGAACGACACTTTCTTCCATACAACGCCTCGAATGGAGCCATGCCAATGCTTGCTTGATAACTGTTGTTGTAGGAAAACTCCACCAACGGTACGAACTTGTCCCAACTTCCCTTGAAGTCAAGGACACAGAGTCTTAATAAATCTTCCAAAGTTTGAATAGTCCTCTCTGATTGTCCGTCCGTCTGAGGATGATATGCCGAACTAAATCGTAAATTCGTGCCCATAGCTTTTTGCAAACTAACCCAAAATCGTGAAGTAAATATTGGGTCTCGATCAGAAACTATGGATACTGGCATACCATGCAGTCTTACAATCTCGTTTATGTACGCATTTGAGCAAGACGTTCAAGTGTATAAGTTTCTCGTATAGGTAAGAAATGAGCGGACTTGGTCAATCTATCAACAATGACCCAAATTGCATCAATGCCTTGAGAAACCTTGGGAAGACCAATGCTTGAAATCCATGGTAATGTGCTCCCACTTCCATTCCGGAATTTCAAGTGGTTGCAATGGACCTTTTGGTACTTGATGCTCACCTTGACTCGTTGACAAGTTAGACACCTTGAGATAAACAAATATATCTCTCTCTCTTCATATTGCTCCACCAAAATGTATGATGAAGATCACGGTACATTTTGGTACTCCTGTGATGGATTAAAAGCGGTGTGTTGTGCGCCTCCATCATGATTTTATACTTTAACTCAGGATCGTTAGGAACACAAAGTCTAGAGTTGACTCGAAGTATTCCTTCTTCATCGATTCTTGCTTCCGGCATAGCACCTTCTTGCACTTTCTTCCTCATACGCATCAGCTCCAGGTCTGTAGTTTGAGCAACTTTAACTTTATCAATTAATGTTGGTTCTACTCGTATATTCTCCATCATCACGTGGGTCCCTGGAGTCTTTATCTCTATCTCCACCCTTTGTAAGTCACACAAAATGGGCCTTTGTGTTGACAATATCGCACTCGTACCCGCATATGATCTTCTACTCAATGCGTCAACTACCACGTTCACTTTTCCAGGATGGTATTGTATGGTATGATCATAATCTTTCAACAGTTCAAGCCAACGTCGTTGTCTCATGTTGAGTTCCTTTTGAGTAAAGAAATATTTGAGACTTTTATGATCCGTAAAGATCTCCACCTTCTCCCCATACAAGTAATGCCTCCAAATCTTTAGTACGAAGACAACAAATGCCAACTCTAGATCATGAGTAGGATAATTCCTCCCATATTCTTTGATTTGTCGTGAGGCATAGTCTATGACTTTCCCATGTTACATGAGAACATATCCTAACCCTTTGCCCGAAGCATCACTATAGATGACAAATCCCTCCGAGCCAGATGGTATTGTCAGAACAGGTGCCGAAATGAGTCTCCTCTTTTGTTCTTGAAAACTCTTCTCACATTCTTCGCTTCAACCGAACTTTGTATGTTTCTAAGTCAGCTAAGTCAATGGAGTAGCGATTCGAGAAAACCCTTCTACGAATCTCCGATAATAACCAGCTAAGCCGAGAAAGCTACGTACTCCGGTCACTGATTTAGGTTGCTCCCAGCTTTGAATAGCTTCAATCTTTGCTGGGTCAACAGATATTCCATGACTTGATACTACGTGCCCAAGGAATGCTACTTCCTCAAGCCAGAACTCGCATTTCTTCAACTTGACATAAAGCTTGTATTCACGAAGCTTTTGGAGTATCAGCCTCAAGTGTTCCTCATGATCTTCACGACTTTTGGAATATATGAGGATGCCATCAATAAAGACAACAACAAAATGATCCAAATATTCCTTGAATACTCGGTTCATCATATCCATGAAGGCGTTAGGGGAGCATTAGTCAATCCAAAAGACATGACTAGAATTCATAATGCCCGCATCGAGTTTTTGAAAGTCGCCTTTGGAATGTCATCGGTTCTAATCTTCAATTGGTGATATCCTAACGCAGATCAATCTTTGAAAAGAATTTGGCTCCTTGCAATCGGGTCAAACAGTCATCAATACGTGGGAATGGATACCTATTTTTGATGGTGACATAATTCAACTCCGGATAATCAATACAAAGTCGCATACTCCCATCTTTCTTCTTCACGAATAGAACAGGAGCACCCGAAGGAGAAGTACTAGGACGAATCAATGTCTAACAATTCCTGCAGTTGGGTCTTTAACTCCTGAAGTTCAATAGGAGCCATTCGATATGGGGCTTTAGAAATGGGCTTTGTACCGGGTTCAAGGTTGATACAAAATTTAATTTCACGCCTCTGGGTAGGCCAGTTCTTCTTCGTGAATACGCCGGAAAATTCATTAACAATAGAAATATCATTCAAAATTGACGTATTTTTGTTTAGATCCGTGACATGAGCTAAAAAAGCTTGACATCCATTTTTCAATAAACGAATAGCTTTATGGCTCGAGATGACAGTGATTGATTTTAATGGTTTGGTTGCTTGAATTCGTATAATAGGTTGGTTAGGAATATGAAAGCTAACAACCTTACGAAAACAATCAATTTTTGCATGATGAGTAGTTAACCAATCAATCCCTAGAATCACGTCAAATGCAAGTATTTTCAATGAAATAAGATCTACAGGTAATGTGAGGGTACCGATTTGAACCAAACAAGACTTATAAACAGTGGATGTAATTAAGGTTCCTCCCAACAAAGTTTCCATAGATAAGTCAAAGTCTAATTTCTCCAGAATCAAATTTAATCGATGAACGCAAGTAGGAGAAATAAAAGAATGGGTAGAACCGGTATCAAATAAAATATAAATTTCGTTAGAGTTTATGATAAGCTTACCTGTGATGACCTCATTCAGTTTCCTTGCTTTCCGGGGAGGTCACAACAAACGCCTCCTCACTTACACTACCGGGTTTGACTTTTCCGGGACTGACTTTTGGTGCCTCCATCCCAGCTGAATTTATCTTTGGTGAACGACAAAATCGGGCTAAGTGACCTTCTCTTCCACAATTATAACATGCTTTGACGGCATCACGCAGCTTTGACCGATGTGCCCTCCCTCCGCATTTTGAAACATATGATAGGTGGTCGTTCTCCTTCCTTAACGACAGTCTTTGGTCTTGGCCGACGCTTTCCATCATTGTTGAATCTTCTCTTCTTGAAATGTCCATTCTTATTGTTTTGGCCATGATTACCACGTAAGTGGTTACCATTTTTGGCTGCTTGATTCCCTCCACGCTTGTTGTCACCGCTTCGATGATCGCTCTTCTCACCGGTATTATCATGTTGTCACCGCTTCTTTTAGTTATATTGACTCGTTATCGCGCTTCCACTAATCGAGCCCTATTTACAACATCCAATATAAACACGGTTTATGAGAAATAAGATGTTGACGTATCTCCGCTTCAAACCTCTTAAAACATCCGTGTCATTCTCTCTTTATTATCCATCAAGTGGGACGCAAACCGGGATAACTCCGCAAATTTAGCCTCAGACATGACACCTGGTCATATTGTTTTGTTCCAACTTGATAAACTCCACCTCCTTCATGTGACGAATACTTTCGGAAAGTATTTGTCGTTGAAAAGCTCTTGAACTTCTCCCAAGAAATCTTCAAGACGACAAAGTTGAGTACGTTTTACCGATTCCCACCAATGAATCGCCTCTCGCCAACATAAAGGCGTAAGGGGAACCTTTTGCTCCTCGGAGCATCCCAAGACATCAAATATCTTGGTGATCTGCTTTATCCATGCTTCCGCCATAAGTGGTTTTGGCTCTCCTTAAACTCCTATGGGTCCCAAAGTGAAAGTAGTATGCACACAAGCCAATCATGTTTGATGATAAAGCATATACTTTGTAATAATCTTATTCATTTATTAATAAAAAGTATTAATTTATTAAAGGGTTTTAATTATCTACATGATGTCTTGTTTTTATAATATGTGATAAACCCATAGTTTTAAGCAATGCTTTTAGAATAATGATGATGATCATTCTAATGAGATCTAAATTCTTAGAAAGCTTAAAACTAAAATAGTTCCCAATCATTGGATTACTAAATTGGGGATTAGTGAATCCGGATAGATTGGTACATACGTTAACTTGCTTTCATTGGATGAGGATTATTGATCTCACGATCATTTGTGTGGAGACACTAAAGCAAGTATGTAGGTGCTTATTAGAGAATAAGTTCATTTGAACGCATGGGCTCGCTAAGGAATACCTAATGGAGTTTTACTTGCTTGTCAATAGGAATTCTCAGAGTGATAGTAATACAAGTGATCCTTGGACTTGAGATCATCATCATAGTATCTTGTGTATGATGAGTTATACTTTGACTTATTCCTTAAGACCCTTAGAGTATATCAAAGGGTATGCTTGGGTATAATAAGTTGTATATGGAGATAATGTATGATCAATAAAGAATCTACCACTTCTAATAAAAGAAGAAAATGTCTTATGTGATTCGATAAATGACAACCCAAAGAGTCCTTGGCGGCGAGAATGAAATTAGAAAGGAGTTTCTAATTTGCATTATTTGAGTTATGCATTTAAGGATCGAAATACATATAATTAAATAAAATAAGACTTGACAAGAATTCCATGTCTTATATTTAATTGGGACATCAGATGGTGGAAGGATTGAATTGTCTGAGAACTATTTACTCAAAGGTTCTTTAATGATTAATGTTGAAATCTATATTATCCGGAAAGTCGTTGATCGCTAGGAGGCTTATCCGTATTGTAGAATAAATATTATTTATTTAAATAAATTAATTATTTAATTTATTTATTTAAATAAGATTAAATTGTTCTAATTGATTTATTCACAACCTGTTTAATATGGAGAACCTAAAGGGTCACACCATAAAAGGAAGAATAATTATTTAAGAAGTTAATGGCATAATCGTAATAATATGTTAAGTATATTTAATTTAATCTATGGTGATAGAATAAATTAAATAGCTTAATATTTATTATTTAATATTTTAAAATATTAAATATAAATTAATAAGAGGAGTCTTATTAATATTATTACAATTATTATTATTTTAATTTCCAAAAGAGTTTAGGAATTAATTTAATATAAGTACTCTCATTTATTCCTAATAAGATTAGGAGGAAAATTAATTAAAGGAGTTTAATTAATTATCCCTAATAAGATTAGGGAGCCCATTTAATTAAAAGAATTTAATTAATTAAATAAATCTCAATTCCTTAATTGTTAAGGTGGGTTGCCCACATCTATAAATAAGAGGAGTCTTATATCAGATATGAGATATACGTAAAAATTCTAATTTGTGGGAGAGTATGCCTTTTCTATAGAGATAGAAAACTAGGGTTGAGCCAATACCCCTTCTTCTTGAAAATTCTTTTTCCTTGGTGGATCACCTCTAGAGGCCAAACACATGGGTGGCTAACGTTGATCAAAGGAAGGAACCAAACCCGGTGGATTCAAGGAGATCGCGAGAAGTAGGAGGTGAACTCTCGCACTGAGGAAGCTCGTTTCTTACAAGGGTATGATTTCATAATTTCTTATTCTTCGTTTAATTAATAATTGTGCATAAAGGGTGATCCGGGTATATTGTTTGTAATTTTTTTTAAACTCTGATTTTATCTTGCTTCCGGTTATAAATACAAATTTGATTGCGTTCATGAATATTACAAACCTAACAGTGGCATCAGAGCCAAACCTTTATGCAAATTATTAATTGTTTTAATTTGATATGTATATTGATATGTGTTTAGAATAATTTAATTGGGCATAATTTTGTTATATAAAATTTATTAATAAAAAAAAAAAGGAGGTGCCGAAATTTTTTGGCTGAATCAGTTTGTCTCACGTGATGCATGTGTATTCAAGGGGCTTTGTTCGTTTTTTTTCAAGGCATCTGATATAAGCCTTTATGCGAATGGTATGCATTAAAGTTTAATAAATTTTAAACCTAACAGGTTTTAAAAAAAAAAGCATGCACGGGTTTTAAAAAAAAAAAAAAAATTTCTAAAAGGAACATTCCATGTGAATCATGCATCCTCCAATAATTTTATTAAAAGTTCTTTATTTTAGTAAACAGAAGCAAAGGAACGGATATATATATAACCATAATATATATATATATATATATATATATATATATGGTTATATATATATTCTTAATAATTTTATTATTAAAATAAAATTTTATTTTAATCATAAATAAAAAGTTTATTTTAATTTTAAAATTAAATTTCATGCTAACTAATTAGAGTTGGAATTGGATTCCATGATAACTAATTGGAGTTGAAATTGGATTCTATTTTTCTTTAAATAAAGGAGTTTATTTTGATATGAAATTAGATTTCATATTATTCAAAATAAAAAAGGTTTATTTATGAATAGGAAAGAGAATCCATGTTTCCTTAAATAAAAGAGTTTATTTAAATATGAAATAAGATTTCATATTATTCAAAATAAAGGAGTTTATTTGTGAATAGGAAAATGAATTCGTGTTTCCTTTAATAAATTTTTTTTTTTACACATGGAATTGATTCCATAATTAATTAAAATAAAGGAGTTTATTTTGATTAAAGATTTTGATTAAAATAAAATAGTTTATTTTATTCAAAATTGGATAAATTAAAATAAAATAGTTTTATTTTGATTTAAATTTGATTTAAATAAAGGAGTTTATTTTTATTCAAAAATAGATTTTATACTAACTAAATTTGCCCATTAAATGATATCAATATATATATATTAAATGTTTATTATTCATGAGATGAATGTTATTTATTGATGTATATGGTGATGTGTATGATAATAAATGGGATTGATTATGGACTATTGACAATATGATTGGATTTTATTTTAGTTGGATGCATGAATGTATGGGTTTTTATTAAATGGGGTCTCACAGATTGCCTTCTCTAATTTTTCTTAATGTAAATTCTATTCCTCCTATGTACTTCCCTCGATCACGATCAAGGTTTCTATTTATTTTAAATAGTTTTGTAATAGGAATAGTTAGAATTAATTTTGAAAAATTGGAGATCAAGTAAGAAGGAGCGTTTGAAGACCCGTTTGTAATGGAGCCCCAGGTTTAAATGTAATAGTTACATTTAAATATTATTTCTTGCACCCCTGGGGTTTGACCTTTTGGTTCACTTGGTGGCTCTAGTGAACCAAACTAGAATAAAAAATCCATAATCAATCCGGGTAGAATATAGTATTCTATATGTGCATGCTTATACTATATATATTATATATTATGCAAACATGCTTCGCATGTTTATTAATATAATACGCGTATTTTATATATATATATATGCATAAATGCTTATTAAACAAGATGAGACAAATTAATAACAAACCCCTCAATTTTTATATTAAGTCCTAAGCGTTCAAAGATATTTGGAATATCGAACGTCAGCTTTCTAGCATGATAAAATTAATAGAGTATTAAATATTTAATATGAGTTTGTTGTGTCACCACAAGGCAAGTATTAAGTATTTAAGATGTTAATTTATCACATTTGATGCTTATAAAGAAAATTGAACAATATTGTTTTGTTGTGTCACCACAAGGATGATATTTTTCTTTTTTGAATATATGGAGTGCTAGGTCGGACTTAACTTGGATAATTTTGATTCGGATGTGCCACCACTTGATCAAAATAATCTAAGAGGCAAAATACAAGGAGTTGCATAGTTGATGTAATTGACAAAAGTTGTCTACCTATTTATTTATATATAGTTTGTTGTGTCACCACAAGGCTATATACATTTGAAATGGGATCCTTATTCTCACTAGCAAATCTTTAATTAGATTTTGCCGAACTATATAAGTGAGGGTAATATAGTTTGAAGAAAATAGTGGGAGATACCAATTTAAAACAAGACCTAAATTATTTTGGTAATTAATAAAAGAATGTATGTTAAAATGTTGTTAATTACATATTCATTTACAGATTTTTACAATGTCTAAATTACTATCACTGCGAAACATATTAGATGTTATTTAAACGGATTGGTTAAGGAATTTGAGAATAGTTCTCATAGCTGAAAAGCTATCTTATGTCCTTAATACGCCTATCCCTGCAATGGTTGCAGACAATGCCTCTGAGGAAGAGATTGCTACTTTTAGAAAGTGGCAAAATGATGCACAGTTGGCTCAATGCATCATGCTCGCATCCATGAGTAACGAGCTTCAAATGTCGGCATGTAAACTATGGATGCTTTATTATATTCACCGCACATCAAGTAGTTGATGGCGAGAAAAGTAGGGCCGATAGATATCGATATCTAAGGAGCTCTTCCGATCTAGAATGGCCAATGGCACTATAAGATGCATAAAAAGTTCTTAACATAATCAATTTGATTGATCATTTAGGACAACCGGTTTTGTCATGGATGGAAAGTTGAGCCAAGATTTGATCTTGCACTCACTCCCTTGACTCCTTTCACAATTGTTGTGAATTTTTCATATAAACAAGCTAGATATCGCCTTCGTTGATTTGCTTAACATGTTGAAAAATGATGAGAGTCACTTTCCAACCAAGAAAGACCATGTCTTACTGGTAGGGGCCAAAGGATCTTCTGAAAAGAAGAACGATTCAAAGAAGGTATATAGAAAGGAAAAATAAAGGATAATAAGAACAAAACTGATATGGATGGCAAAGGAGTTTGCTACCACTGCAATAAGCCTGGACACTGGAAAGAAACTGCGAGAAGCATCTTGCAGAGGCTAACCAAAGAAGCTTAGTGAAGTTTCGGTTACAATACAGTTTTTGTTCATGATTGAAATAAAAAAATTTAAGTCAAGGTTCTACTTGGGAATTGATACTGACTTTGGTTATCATAAATATAGATTTATGAAGGACCAAGCGTAAGTAGAAAGTTAAACAAAGATAAGTAATCCTATGTGTGGAAAATGAAGCAAAGGTTGCTTTGATTAGCTATAGAAACTTATAGTTTAGCATCGCTTACGCAAATCTATTAAGTCAATAAGTTGTTATTGTATTCCAGTTCTTGTTAAAAATATTATTTCCAT
This sequence comes from Panax quinquefolius, assembly GCA_020205615.1. Classification (NCBI taxonomy): domain Eukaryota; kingdom Viridiplantae; phylum Streptophyta; class Magnoliopsida; order Apiales; family Araliaceae; genus Panax; species Panax quinquefolius. The sequence continues at coordinate 106,093,161 of CM035171.1, read as the reverse complement.
TTTATTGTTGGACAATGAAATCTTTGGTATTATAATTAAGAACAATTGTTGTTCTATTTATAATAATAATGTTTTGTATAGAATCGAATATTACTAATAAATTTTGTATACTTGACTTACATGAAAATAATTTTGCATATTGAACAAATTAGTATAAGAAAAGGAGATGATCATTCAAAGAGTTGAATGTGTATATTTGCTAAAATACAAGTGTGAATTATTTGAAAGGTTCAAAGAATTCAGAAGTGAAACAAATTGGCAATGTATTAAGATTCTTTGATTAGATCAAGGAATAAATACTTGTGCAATAAGTTTCTAGATCATCTCAAATGGTTTTCTCATAATGGACACATCCTGATACGCAATAATTGATTGGTGTATCTGAATGAAAAATCGTACCTTGTTGAACATGGTGCGGTCCATAATGATTTTACCGACATTCCAGTATCCTTCTGGGATAATGTCCTAGAAATGGCTACATATCTACGGAAAAAGTAACCTCAAAATCCAGCCCCAAGACTCCATAAAAGTTATGGACATGGAGGATTCCTAATCTTAATTATGTTAAGATAAGTGGTTGTCCAACTTATGTGAAAAAGGTTTCAAAGGATAAGCTTAGGACAAGATTTGACAAGTGTCGATTTGTGGGACATCCTAAAGTAAGTTTAGGGTATATGTTCTATAATCCTACTTAGCAAAAAGGTGTTTGTTATGAACACACCGCTTTCTAAGATAAAGGTGTTTATCATTGAAGGGGCTAGTGGGAGGATAATAGATCTTGAAGAGTTCAAGAACCACAAAACATTATAAGTCAAATAAGAGGAACCTATAGATGTACTGTTATTGTACCACAAACCTAATCAATAGAATCTGAATTTGTCTTCAAGATACCTAGGAGGTATGGATTCATCATGGATGATGATGATGAGGTACACATCATAGAAGATGATGATCCGATTACATACGATGAGGTAAGTGTTGTAGACACTTTCGAGAGAAATGGATTGAAGCAAGTTTCTCAAATATGGAACATTCGTTTTGATGAGGCAATCAAAAGAGTTTGATTTTATCAAAATAAGAATGAACATAAAGTGTACAAAAGGGTCGATGGGAGCGTCTTGAAATTTCTAGTATTATATGTTGATATACTACGGATGAGGAATTAGTGGGTATGCTTGGGTATAACAAGTTGTACATGGAGATAATGTATGATCAATAAAGAATCTACCACTTCTAATAAAAGAAGAGAAATGTCCTATGTGATTCGATAAATGACAACCCAAAGAGTCCTTGGCAAGCGCGAATGAAATTAGAAAGGAGTTTCTAATTTGCATTATTTGGAGTTGTGCATTTAAGGATCGAAATACATATAATTAAATAAAATAAGACTTGACGAAGAATTCCATGTCTTATATTTAATTGGGACATTGTATGGTGGAAGGATTGAATTATACTGTAACTATTTACTCAAAGGTTCTTTAATGATTAATGTTGAAATCTATATTATCCTGGAAAGTCGTTGATCGCTAGGGAGGCTTATCCCTATTGTAGAATAAATATTATTTATTTAAATAAATTAATTATTTAATTTATTTATTTAAATAAGATTAAATTGTTCTAATTGATTTATTCACAACCGCTTTAATATGGAGAACCTAAAGGGTCACACCATAAAAGGAAGAATAATTATTTAAGAAGTTAATGACATAATCGTAATAATTTGTTAAGTATATTTAATTTAATCTATGGTGATAGAATAAATTAAATAGCTTAATATTTATTATTTAATATTTTAGAAATATTAAATATAAATTAATAAGAGGAGTCTTATTAATATTATTACAATTATTATTATTTTAATTTCTAAAAGAGTTTAGGAATTAATTTAATATAAGTACTCTCATTTATTCCTAATAAGATTAGGAGGGAAAATTAATTAAAGGAGTTTAATTAATTATCCCTAATAAGATTAGGGAGCCCATTTAATTAAAAGAATTTAATTAATTAAATAAGTCCCAATTCCTTAATTGTTAAGGTGGGTTGCCCACATCTATAAATAAGAGGAGTCTTATATCAGATATGAGATGTACGTAAAAATTCCAATTTGTGGGAGAGTACGCCTTTTCTATAGAGATAGAAAACTAGGGTTGAGTCAATACCCCTTCTTCTTGAAAATTCTTTTTCCTTGGTGGATCACCTCTAGAGGCCAAACACATGGGTGGCTAACGTTGATCAAAGGAAGGAACCAAACCCGGTGGATTCAAGGAGATCATGGAGAAGTAGGAGGTGAACTCGTACTGAGGAAGCTCGCTTTACAAGGTATGATTTCATAATTTCTTATTCTTCGTTTAATTAATAATTGTGCATAAAGGGTGATCCGGGTATATAGTTTGTAATTTTTTTTAAACTCTGATTTTATCTCGCTTCCGCTTAATTTATGCAATTTGATTGCGTTCATGAATATTACAAACCTAACACCCACTCCTCCTTCTGCTTAGCGGTGATCACCTTAGAGTTTCAGTGTTTCCACCTGCATTTTGGACAAGAGCCGCTCTCGCCTGCTGTTGCATGAATTGCATAAAGCCCCTGAACATTTGATCATTCATCATTTGGTCAGTGTTGTTGTTTGCATGAGGATTGTCGCCTTCCTGATGCACATTATCCTGATTATTGATATGTGGTGAATTAACGATCGCCTGTGCTCCATTGCTATTCTCAACATTCTCGGATGCCATTTTTAAACACTGCCACAAAACAAGGGTTCAATAACATATCACATATTATCCCTATACTCTGACCGACCAATTAAATACCAAATAAACTTAGGTAGGTCATACTAGCGAAAGAATTTCCCGTCTCTCCCCTCCTAGTTCTTGTCTCACATCTTAGCCAGGGATCATATCCTTAGGCTCTGATGCCAACTGTGACACCCCAAAATGAGGTATACATCACCCATCTTGGGTCGTCAGATACATGGTATAAAATTCAAATACAATTTACTAATACAACTGTCGTGTATAATACGACAAAACATAACTGTGAGTTTGAATACAATTATTGTCTACTAGAGATTATACAAACTCAAAAGGAGTCCTCATTACAATTATAAACATACTATTTCACAGAATAGTGAGGACTACTAATGCTATCCTCTGGACCGTCACTCCGCTCCCCCAACTAGTCCTCTGCTATGCTCTCATTTCACAGAGAACAAAGTGAAAGAAAGGGTGAGCTCAACTAGCCCAAAGAAGAAATATTATGACTAAGATAATGCGTAATAAATTATCGTTAGCCTTCAACAAAGGTTAAACCGATAAAATATAACATCAAGTTTAATCTGCAATGAACAAGCAATCCATTAAAAGAGTCAAGTAGAGAATAAAATCTACTATCTTTTATGATTTAAAAAGTTTTCATCACTTTTATCACGAGACTCGACAATAAATAATCCATCATCATCCCCGCACTACTACCAAGGATATTCATTAGGGTCACGACCACAAATTCCATGCACTACGGGCCAAGGATATTTGTGTATTTATCAATAATCATGATCATGCCAACAACTCCCCATCATCGCACTACGGGCCAATGAGGACTTTTACCACATCATTTGTAACATTACGGTCATGATTACATAGAATAATCCTCATTATAATCATACCAAGTCCATCTATGCATTAAAGGCCACGAGATGACTTTCAACATAATATAAACACGAGGATGATGACAATGATATAAGAATTCAATAAAACAAGTTCAAGAATTAATTTATCCAGGAACTAATAATGTCCAAATTATCAACATGATACTGTTTTGTAGAGCAAATTCAAGAATGATCGTATTTAATATTTTCATGAAAAGATATCTTTGGATGAAGCACAAATATCAAGGATATTCTACTAATTTCATGGAGTATAAAGTCAAAACTTTAACCAACCGAGTATAATAAAGAATGGAATAACAAAAGAAATCACCATGCATGCGATTTCCGCATAGATGCGTTTATTCCAACAGATAATAATATTGGAACCAGGTCGAGCAAACTTTGCATCGACGGGATGTTCCAACAGTAAAAAATAAAGATTTTAACCGTGTCCTTGTAAAACACACACGCATGTGATGTTCAAATGAATAATAATAATAAAGACGGAACCAGTCCAATGTAAACACACATGCATGGATGTTCCAACGGAATAATAATAAAGACGGAACCAGGTCCGGCGTAAAGTACAAACATGATGTTCTAACGGAATAATAAAGACAGAATAATAGAAGAATGTCACCAAGTATAGGGTATCCCGCGTATACAGTTTATTCCAACAGAATAATAAGAAATGGAATAACAGAAGTTCTCTTCATGAATACAAAAGAATAATATCCCTTACCGTAAAATAATACTTGATATTAGAGTAGTGAAGTAACAGAAAACTCTTCTTCTTTCTCTCTATAATTTTTCTCTCTAGAGTTCAGTGAATTCGTAAGAAAATAATGAAGGAATGAGCTTCTATTTATAGGAGAATTGAAGGATACTATTGGACTGTACAGTAGGAATTCAGACGAAATCATTTGCTGAGTCACAACGCATCAATAATCTTTTTTTTTCAAAGAGGTGACCAATGAAAAAATGAACACATGTTACTTTAAAAGTTTTGACCAATTAAAGATGCTCCATAATTTACAAGTTGCCAACATTCTGCAGGATTGAAAGAAATTTGGCCAATAATGACCAGGCTTGGAAAATTAATCTGAATCCTGCCAAAATCACACATCACCCACCCACATATTAAACATATAAATATATATACTATATACACACTAATATCACCATTAATCCCACCACCACAATTCATACACTACCCATCACTCACAGACGTCACTTGATACTAATTCCCCACCAAAACAATTATCATCATATAAAACAAAAATACTTCCCACTCCACTTTTCCTCCCCCCACCCCCCCCACCCCATATCCTCGTTTCCCACTCAAATCAATATTTAATATATACATATATATATATAACAATTACTATAGTAATAATTGAACAAAACTAAGTGACTTCTCACGTAAGATCAATAATCAATCTGGTGTCTACTATGCAACCAATGCCAGACATCAGCATTTCTTTACTATCGAGTAGCTCAACAAAGATTAATGGTAAAACTTCCACCGTTATTTTCAATAAAATATTTTTTTGTTTTCTCAATCCGACAATAATTTTGTAGGGGTCCACTAATGATTGTCTTGCCGTATTTAATATTCCCTGTTAAAACGAATATTCCCAATTAATCGAATATTATATAACAACTTGCGTATTTTGTAAAATTTATAAATATTACCCACAACTATAACATTATATCATAATATTCAGAAATGATAATTATAGAAAATTCATCTTTATTCAAAAAGTTGGGGTCTTACAGAATAGGCAGTAGTTTTTGGGGATGATTAAATATTTTACTTGTTATGTGCAGTTAACACTCCCTCCGTCCCTATTTAAATGACGATTTAGAGATGAGCACAAGAATTAAGATAATAATTGGAAATCATTAAATATAATACTCAATTTTCTATAATACCCTTAAATCATTAATTTATCATAACACAAAAGGTTTAAAGTACCAGAAAAATAGGTAGAGTAATGAGGGGTAATTTTGGAAAAATTATCATTAATTCTCCTAGATTTGAACAAACGTCAATTAATTAGGGACAAATAAAAAACTCTAAAATGTCATTTAAATAGGGACAGAGGGAGTACTGTTTTTTATCTTATTGCAACATTTCTTGCACTGGTAGTCAAAATAAGAATCCAGGTTTATCTTTATCCGCAAGAAGCCCAGAAAGTCAAATTGAAGAATAATTTGAAGTGTTTAAAAGAAGAAATAAGAAATGGGTCAAGTTAAGTGGATCTAATTTGGGGATCTGTTTTGTCTTTTAATTTGGGGGAAATGAATTGTTTAGTTATAAAGATAAATCCTTGCGACATAATAACAGTTAGGCTTGTGGTGGATGGGTGGTCATTGGATTAAAGTTCCAAACTGATGGTTTAGAGTTCGAATCTGTGAATAAATTGAAAAATGCCCACGTCAGATCTGCCACGTAGGCAGGTCAACGCACATTTGGCGCCTGTGGCTCAATTTGCGTTGACCAAAAGATAAGGGCTCAATACCCAAAAATCCCTAAAGTTCAGTGGTTGACTTTGCATTTTACCCGTATATATGGGAATGATCCATAACATCTATTTGCTATGGATCAAAAAGTGGCATATAACATCTATACCTTCCATTAGAAATATAAACGGCCCAGATTATAAAATAATATTCGCCGTCCACTAATAATTCTAGCAGACAGATTTAAAACATTTTTAGGTCGATTATGCCTCTCAGGCCATTTAAAGAAGTAATTGAAATATAGAAAGTATCTGTTCGCTAATAAGACTAGCGGACGTGTTATTACCCAAAACCTCCCGCAACATCACAACAATATAATATTATAATATGCCCACAATGTACCCTATTTTTTGTGTCCCCACAATGTACGTACACAAACAATCTCAAAATTTATCAAGAATTAAATTTGACTTTACTCGTCAGCAAAAAATTATAAATTTATCAAGAATTAAAAATTAATGTATTTCTCTCTCAAGTTCTTCCTAATTTTCCTCCTAACTCCTTTATCAAATTTTACGTTTGGATCAGAGTAATAAAGGTAAGAATAGAATGACACATTCCTATAAAATGAAAAAAAATCGTGTTTAGTTGCGATTGGGATAACTTGAACCATTCTTATTTCTCCCAAATTTATTACTAATTTTATTTTTTGGGAGAGAGAGAGTATGAAATAACTCATTCAATCCAAACGTAGAATTAGAATTAAAATGTGTTGGGTCTCCAACTTTTAGTTTTATTTTGATGATAACAATAATTAGTAAATAAATTAATTAAAAGGGTAGAATCCTCTCTATAGGATTTTTATTATAATTGTTTTTAATTATCTTATTTATTTTGACCAAAAATATTTTCTAAATCTTATTTAATTGATTTTCTTGATCTTGATGTTTTAAAGTGTTAAATCAATTGGGTCATGCATTATGGGACAAAAGTCATATGTTGATTATCAAATGCTTGTTTGACCGAATTTGAAAAGAAGATGGAGATTTTGATTAAATCATTTTTTACATATGGGCATTTTTTATTCAAATTAATTTTATTATTTAAATATCTCAAAAATTATTTTATTTCAAAATTGGGAAAAATTATTTTATTGTTTATATATATATATATATATATATATGTGTGTGTGTGTGTGTGTGTGTGTGTGTGTGTGTAACGCCCCCAAAATAGGTCCATTCCATCCAACCCATTCTGAGTCGCCAAATACATGGTACAGAAACAACTATAACTTTATTAATATAATTGTTGTGCAAAATACGACAACACATAAACTGTGAGTTTAAATACAAATATAGACCAACTGTGACTCATGTCCCAACCGTGGACAGCACCTCATAATGACACCTTACATAAAGGTATAGTCGAAAACTGTTTTAGAAATTAGAATCTTTGGGAAGTGCTCAAGGAAACCTTCGTACATGGGAGGCCATGCGTATAGGTTATGATAGATATCATATGGCCACAGAATTATCCTTGGTTGACCCAATAGACCCCAAAGAACACTACAACAAAAAGGCTTATCGGTGACCTTTATCGGCGATCAAGACGCGGTCATGAGATAGCTATCTCATGACCGAATGCGTCACGATAGTCGTCAGATAAAATCTGGTCATTGGGATGCACATCAACGACCACTATTAGCGACTCAAGATATCATGCGATCGCCATGAAAGCGAATCAAATGACAAATACTGATCATTGAAATGAAAGTTAGCATGGTCCAGGCCAAAGTCGACGTGGTCCACGTGTCGGCGACCATTATATCGCCGATCAGACGCGGTCACCGATCATCGCGCCGTCACATTAATCTTCAAATGACCGCATGCGCGTCGTTGATATGAAAAAAAATTACAACCATTTTTTTGCCGCTTTTGAATTCCCAAAACTCAGCACTGCTTTTCTACCCGCTTTATCCCAACACACATACACACAAGATAAACAACATACAAAACAATATAAACATCCATCGTCCACCAACACATACACCAAACTAGTATATAAACCTTTAAAACCAATATGATTTGAATAAATATAATAACATTTCCAAACTTGTTTAAGTAACATATATACAAACATCCAAATAATGAATATACAAGTACAAGGTTATGTCAAGCGTCATCCCTCCTCGATCACCCAGTAATTTACAAATAAGTATGGTTTGAAATTTGCTCGAGCCATCGAAGGATGGGCGTCGTCGTTGTCCTCGACCTTTAATGTAGTTCTTCTTCACAATGCAGCCTCTCCCACAACTCTTGATCAATAGGCGGACGTGGAGGCCTTCAGATAGCGCTTCATTCAATAAACGCTTTATAAGTATCCTCGTCATCATGTTAACACTTAAATAGTTAACAATAATATTTTGTAAGTATTAATAAACAAGATCGGTTTGTTAAAACTTATTATCGCTATCTGGATAGCCTCAGTGCACTCATCACGGGTGGCTATATTACATCCAACCCGAATGGATAGGTGACCTTGAAACCCGACACTCCTATACAAAAACAAAGACAATATTACTAAGTAAAATGGGATATTTTCTATAATTCATGATTGTAAACATATTAAAACTTGTAAATACGTGCTAGGCAAAGGTATATCAAGAATCTGTGAAATAGTTTAGTACATAAACATGACAGTGATATAAACATGTATATATATGAATATAAAATGACAATAAACAAAAGTTGCATTTAAATAGTTTAGTACATAAACATGACAATGATATAAAAAACATGTATTGCTAAACATACATTTCATGAGTTCAAGTGTCAATGTCTGATTCAGAATCATCTTGTATACGTGTTGCAGATTCATAACCATCATCTGCTTCAGATTCTGTGTGTCGATTCGGTCAATAACTCTTCCTCCTCAGTATCAATGTCATCTGACACAAGTATTGACTCGGATCTAATTCATGTGGTTCATCTCCACCATCTAACTAGATTACTTCATTGTCATCCTCTACATTTATTATAGTCTGACTATGAAGCATCTCGCTTCTTGGTAAATCTCCCCATCAACTAATTCTACACGACTACGCTACGGAGTATAAATTACAACTTGCCAATCAGAAAGCGGTCTATCCTTTTCCTAACAGACTAGGAGTGTAGTATACTTGTCTTGCTTGAGTTGGTAAAACAAACGGTTCGTTTGGAGTACGCAGACCTATGGAGGTCAATATCGACGATTCCATGTCCACAACACGTATCCCTTTTTCCGAATCAAACCAACGGCACTTGAACAAGTGAATACGACCCCGTCGTGCTCTCAGACGACAACAACTCTACGATTTCCTCCAACTCCCCATAAAAGGCACGACCAAGCTCATTGTAATAATCTCTTTGGACACACACCTCCGAGTTCGTTGTTCTTTTACCGCGCCCATATGCCTTTGTGTGAAATTCACAACCATTTATTTTGTAACCATCATGCGGTGACTTGATCCTTATCGGTCCCATAGCTAGGACTTGTACATTAGCCGGAATCGTTGATCCCTCACCAAAGCCTACAAAAACTCCATCTTATTAAATGAAGTCATAGTTAACATATGGAGTATATATATTATATATATATATATATACACTACGTGCTTAAAAATAGAACTTACTTTGTCCTTTAGCCAAAGTGCAAAGTTTTTATCCCGATTGATTTGAATATCTTTATCAGTTATGTCGGCATGCTTCACTTTTAACTCGTCATCGTACAATCTATACCATGTTATAAACATTAACATATTGGAATAAATTTTCAAGTTAAAAGATAAAATATCAAGTTTACATGTGTACCTCACAAATTCGCCAATCTCCTCATGAATTGAGAAGAATGTAAGTATATGCGGCATGTAATTCTTGCTCGAGAGAGAATATGCGCTTCCTTTTCCATAAGCGCGGCCGATGAACCAAATACTGAGAGCCACCATTTAGTTCAACATTTCCCCCCCATCATCATGTCTCGATACTCGATTGGCCTTTATCAAGACTTCGTCCGAAAAATAGTCTGAGACAAACGTAGATATCTCATCAAAACTGTATGCCTCGCATATCGACCCCTCGACATAATCTCTATTCTTCACCTTCCTCTTAAGGTTTCCCATCACCCTCTCGAAAGGGTACATCCATCTATATTGAACTGGACCCCCAATACGAGCTTCATAGGGAAGATGGATTTGCAAATGCTCCATGGAGTCAAAAAACCAAAGGAATATTTTTTCCAGTTTACACGTGATATCTATGATGTTCTTCTCAAGTACAAACATGTCCTTCTCATTCAATGATTTTGAACACAAGTCTTTGAAGAAACGACTAAGATCCGTCAAAGCATCCCATATTGGTTTATCAAGCAGATCCCGAAATGCTATAGTACGAGTCTCTCCATGAACACACGATGATCATGACTCTTCATCCTTGCAATTTCCCACCCGTAACACACCTTGCAATGTTTGGACGATATCCATCTGGTAGTTTCGGAGACTTAACCCATATGCACACATCTTCAACTTGCTTTTTGACAATGTGTACCTTGCATGCGGTTTGACAATCTTACCATTAGGAGATTCATAAAGTTCTAATCCAGGACGCTTACAAATATCTTTCATGTCCAAACGTGCCTTATCGTTATCTTTTGTCTTCCCCGTAACATTCATCACAGTGTTAAACACATTGTCAAACACATTCTTCTCAATATGCATCACATCTAGATTATGACGAATCAAATTTGTAGACCAATAAGGCAATTCCCAAAAGATGCTTCTCCGAACCCACTTATGAGATTCACCAAACCCATTGATTATGTTTGTCGCATCAACCTTACCAAATGGGATAACCTAATCTCATCACACGATCTCGCATCTCCGTTCCCGACAATCGCAGCATGCAGGCATATCATTATCTACTTTCCTTTTCTCAAGTGTTCTCTATTTCTTCAAAATCGGTGATCTACCTAGAAGAACCAAGCGATGATGATCAAACCAACAAGGCTTTCGACCTTTTGATAGATTAAACGACTTTGTATGCTCCATACAATACTGGACAAGCCAACTTCCGTGTACTCCATCCAAATAACATACCATAAGTTTGGAAGTCACTTATAGTCCACATAACCGCCGCCTAAAGGTTGAAATTTGTTTTCGTTGCAACATCCCAAGTCCATACTCCATCCTCCCACAATACCTTTAACTCGCCTCTAAGAGGTCTCAAGTAAACATCTAAGTTCTTTCCGGGACTCTTAGGACCGTGAATCATGAGTGAAAGAAATAAGTATGGTAATGTTTCACACACATCCAGGAGGCGAAGTTATGCGGAGTAACAATCACAAAGCCAACATGAGTACGCGGAATAATTTGAGTGGCCAAACAGATTGAAACCATCGGTGGACAATCCAAGCCTCACATTTCTAGGTTCCAATGCAAATTCAGGATATGCTAAGTTGAAATCTTTCCAAGCCCGCCCATCTGCATGGATGATTTAGTTCTCCATCTTTAGTTTGAGATTTCGCATGCCAACTCATATGTTCAAATTTGATCTTGAAGACATGTACAATCTTTTTAGTCGATGTGTTATTGGAAAATACCTTAGAATCTTAAACGGTATACTTGATTTTTTGTAGTCACACCTCTTTATTAGGCCTAAACCGATCATGACCGCAAAACGTGCACCTTGTCATCCTGCTCATTTTCCTTATAAAACAACATGCGCCGTCGTTGGGACATGATCGATCTTTTGGTATCCAAGACCCAACTTCTTCACCATTTTCTTACAAAAGTAATAGTTACTGTGTAATTTCTCACCGTCAGCAACATATTCTTAATTGCCTTCAAGAGTGACTCAAAACACTCATGGCTCATGTTGGATCGACCTTGATGTTAAGTAATGTCGCCACCGCAGATAATGTAGTGTGTTTGGTGCAACCATGCCACAATGACTTGCTACCCTCGTCTAACAACTTAAAGAAGTCTTTGGCATCAGAATTCATAGGTTGCTCTCTGCCTTGCTCCCAATCAAAATCTGGCCCTGCAATATCATGGACCATTTCATTCATACGATGAGTACTACTGCCTGAATTGTGTACTTGTGTGATGCCACCATCTCTTCTCTGCCCATGTGCCCACCAGCATTCTTCGTAATTTCTCATGAACCAAGAAACAAGTAAATGATAGTTTACCATGTCTCTGTCCATATAATTTACATTCTTACACTTTAAACATGGACATCGTATCTGCGACTTACCATTCATACATTCTAGGTGACTATACGCATACTCCAAAAACACTTGGCAACCAGCTCTAAATTCAACTGTAGCACCTATCTGGGCACTTGACTTTCGTCGTGCCATCCAACTACGATTTGAATAGAGGTCCATGATTCCATGGTACCTACTACAGACAACATTATAAATGTTAATTAACATATGACTTGAGCATACTTGTAACCATATGACTTGAGCATACTTGTAAGCATGCATAACTTGGTTGAGCAATTTATAGCTTCTATAACATTTTGTAGCTTTATTCTTATATACATAAGTGTTAAATACCCTTGTTAAAAGATAAATGTCTCTTTATTGACCATGTGTGTCTAGTTACCTTCTCTCGTTGCACTAATAGCCTCAAAGATCGCTTATTTTGGCTTAATGTTTCAATAGCTTACTATGCTAACAACCAAGCTTGGCTTGGCCCTGAGTGAGGTTTGGCTAAGCTTGGCGTGGCCTCGTGTGGCCTCGTTGCCCCAAGCCCAAATTTCATCAACTCCAATAGCCCCTTAATAGGCTCTAGTGGATCAACAATAGGCTCATTAATAGTATAAATGTTCAAATACTACGACTAATAAAAAAATTCATTGAGTCTCCCCTATAATATGGACTAGCCACACGCACGACAAAGATGTATATAAAGTCATTTCTAGGCACCCAAGACACAAACCAAGAGAAATATACAAATTCCCAATATAATAATGCAAATTAAACTAGTATACTCAAAACAACTTAATTGGAAGTATATATGAACTTCTCCAACAAAATCGCCATTATCAAAATAAGAATTTCTTAATATCAGCAACCCAAAGTCAGTTACTAACAAAATATGAATTTCTTCCTATTCATAAGGAAATATGAACTTCTCCAACAAAATCAGTCTCCAACAAAATATGAGCTACCCATAATATACCCATAATTTTGGAACGAATATACCCATAACATACAATAAAGTAAATCAGTCTTCATATCAGTTACCCATAATTTTGGAACGAAGAAAGTAATAAATTGTGAAAGGAAGGTTGTAATATACAATAAATTATGAAAGAAAGATTAAAGGGGTTACCGACGGTGGTACGGTGATGGTGAAGGCGTCGGCCAGCCGAATGTTGGTGATTCCTCTTCTCTTCTCCCCCTACTCCCTCTTCTCCCTCGTCTGAGTTTCTCCCTCTTTTTTTTCCTTGTCGACTGGTTCGAACGAATGCCTGAATCTGATTCAGGTTATAAGAATCAATGATCACATCAAATGATCGCGCATGCGGTCGCTAGTTTTTAATGATGTGGACATATTAACGACCGCTAGCGGTCGCTGATATAGATTGGTCGCCGCGCCAAAGTTTCGCACCAAATTTTTGGGGGGAAATTCTTCTCAGCGACCGATCAGCGACCGCATGCGGTCGCTGATCTATACTAGCGACTAGATTTCTTTTCGGTCGCAGATAAGCGGTCATTATAATTATTATCGGCGACCGATAGTAGGATCACGATATCATTGGTCACAGATGGCCCTTTTTCTTGTAGTGGAAAAACGAGAAGATTACTATCATATTCTTCCCAATGGTGAGTCTTCTCTTGACATATCATTATCTCCACTGTCTCTAATTGGGTATTATACTCCAAACAAACACCAAGATTATATAGGTAGTGCTTGTAAATATACTCAGTAAGTGGATGAGCACAACCCTGTCTTATGATGACACGAGGTTGTATGTCATTAGACATTTTGTATGATAGTGGCAAAACACCTTCCAAGTTAAATTCACCTCACCCTCAACATCTATAGACCACCGTTCTATTCCTTGTTATTCCCGCTTGTCCAAATTACACTTTTATTACCCGAAAGGAATTATGAAAGCAAAAGGGTGAAACAACTAGCTCGATAAAGAATATCATGACTAAAGATAAATAAATTATCAATAGCCTTCAACAAAGAATAAATCGTAGATTTAGAACATATGGTAGATGATAAAACTTTTCAACCATAGTTGCAATGTAACGAAAATCCATTAGAAGAGTCAAATAGACCATAAAATCTATTATCTTCTCCATGTTAAAAGTCCATCAATAATGTTTTATCCTCGTAACATTAATCAATAATTCACATCCACAATCACGTGTATAACTTATAATCGTAATTGTAGTTCTAAATTCCTTTCTCATCCAGGGACAAAGTTAATTTTCATCACCGAAACATCAAAGATCATGGTTATACCAAATCACGCCTCGCTCATAATCATATCGACAAATTCATCTTCTTTGCACTACGCCAAAAAGATATTCATCAACAGCTCATCTTTGCACTAATGGACAAAGATATTCAACAACATGTCATCTTTGCACTACTGGCCAAAGATATTCATCACTTAATCATGTTCATCTAAATACCCTGCTCATCTTCACACTATCGGCCAAAAATATTCATCGAAATCATTCATCTTTGCACTACTGCCAAAAGATATTCGATTATATCATCATTTAGGACCGAGGATGATGAAAAATATTTTAAGAAAAGAATCCGGTGAAACAAAATAATAAATATTAAGGATTCAGATTGAATTATTCCATGTCCAAAAATACATCATAAATAATCATAATGGAATAAAATTCAAGAATGATCAAAACATGGATATAATCAAAGCTAAGATCCATAATAGATATTTTGGACGAAAACGAAAATTTAATTTTTCCGTGAATAGTCAGATTCGTGAATAATGTCAGATATACATGAATAGTCTTGAGTATCGTGAATAAGAATCTCACACCAAAAGATAGAAATTTCACAAAAACATCATCACGCTTTAATGAATAAGACTTTAAATAATAATCATTTAATAATAATCTCTTGAATAAGACTTTCGTTAATGTTTTAGATAGCAGACAGTCTTCCATATTTGGACCCACTTGGGATATTCACTTCGATCCCCCTATTTGGTCTAAACTTGTATTAGTAGGTGGAATGTGAATGATTGTACCTCTTTTGCATCACCTTTCTTATATTTGGTTGGCACAATCTTTCAGGAGTAAACTTGTATTAGTAGGTGGAATGTGAATGGTAGGACTCTTAATGTTTATTCGAAAGTACACCATATAGATGAAGTTGAATCTTCTTGCAAGGAAGGACTTGAGAAGTCTGATAATGGGATCTGTAAGAGGTATAGCTACAGTTCTGGAAACTGGAAAGTGAGTATAGCTACAACAGGAGACTGTCTTGTCATCTTAAAACTCTTACTCCTGATTTTTATCCTTTGTTACTGGAAAAGCAAATGAAGCAATCAAGCAGCATAGCGGATAGTACAAGGTGGCAGAAGAGGCTGCTCAAGTCCATCCTGGATTTCATCTATATCATAAAGTTAGCAAGTAATCTATCTTGTGATGTTTATCCATTTAAAATTTTGTTCTAGCTAATTCGCATCTCAACTCAACAATGATTGCCGGCAAGTAAAAGTTTCCGCAAAGTTGTCATCAAGCCTAGGTAATGATATTTGCAGCAGATATTATATATATAGCCTTTTTACGGAAATGAATACATATTATATACAATAGTAGATGAGACAACCTATTGCAGGATTTTACCTATTCATCCAACAATAGTATGATGGAAGATAAGGATAAATTTCTGATTTTTTAAATCTCATCATTTCTGCAATACTTAATTTTTGTGGTAGGTGAATTTCTGCTAGATTATAATGGAGAACCAATGCAATGTGGCACAGAAGCAATACTCAACTCATGCAACCCACTGTGAATCTGCTACATATGGAAGAAATATGAGTAAATGATAGCTACAAGCTTCAAAGGATGGATCAATTCAAGTGGAATTCTTATTTTAATGGAAAGTGGATTTATTGTTACCCATCATTTATCCTTAGGCGTTCAAATGCAATGTGTTTTAATATAAGCATTGCTTTTATTTCTTTGATGCTTGTTAAGGTAAGAATTCCTTAAAAATGTAAATCAGGCAGGGGAAATTAATTGCAGAATGTAGCAAAACGTACATATATACATATGCTTCATTAGAGTATATGAAACTAATCCATACTACTTGTCAAGATACAATATGCTAACCTTACCGATCTCAGTTGGCAAGCCAGACAATGAATTATTTGATAAATCTAGAACTGAAAGACGCAACTTGCATGCATCCACGGGGTACTCCTTTAACTGCATGCATAATGAAATAATCAGCGGAGATATTGGTTATTATCATTCAAAAAGTCAAACTTATGGATCAAGCTATAACAGTTCTCCTTTCCAAGCCTATCTTTCACAAGTAATATCTTTAAAAGTGATTTTATTTAAAAGAATAAATATAAAGATTTATTTTACTAAAATTAAACAAAAATACATTTAGCCACCTGATTTGAGTGAAGATCAAATGTCCCTAACTGGGAAAGTGTTCCTATCGCTGCTGGTAATGAAGATAAAGAATTGTTCCTGTAAATGGAAAGAATGAAATGAAGATGAATAAATAATTACTGAAACTCGTATCTAGTTAAATATGACCTGCAACAATGGAAAAAGAAATGACCCCATATAAAGCTCCATAAGGGAAGAGCAAGCCATTATTGACGATGGGATTGACAAAATCCCTGCAGATTCGTAGACATTAAATGGTTTTAGCAGAACGGAGAAGAGAAATCGAATGATTTAAACATGATTTAAAAATCGAAATCGAACGGACAGATTTTTAAATTCATGCATGTACAAAGTTAGTCTAGACTAAAAGGAAATTAAACCCACGGTTCTGATGAAGGTCAAGGCAAATCAGACGTGAAAGATTTCCAATATTCTCCGGCATACCACTCCGACAATTTTTTGGTGTAAATTAGTTGCAGTTTTCAGATTGTTGTTGAATGTATTGATGTGAAGATTTTTTTCTGATTTAAATAATCAATTCAAAAGCAGAAATGAAGAATTCTACCGGCGTTGAGTTCAGTAAGCCTGGTCCACGATGCAATCATATTCTCACATAGCATAGTCAGCTTGTTTCCCTGACATATAACAAAGATACACAACATGCTTGAAATACCTAAATTCACGGTAATAATCATTTTAATGTGTAATAAAGGGAAAGGGGAGGGGAGGGGGGGGGGGGAGGGGGAGGGTAGTATCAGGTGTTGCTAAAAAAAACTATTTCTGGCAAGCTGGTAATGCAGTTGTATGATACCTGAGAAAAATTAATCATGAGCCACATGTAGAAAGCTAATAATAAGGTCTGTGAGAACATAATGATGAGGAAGAGAAATGTTTTTTTTTTCTCAAGCTCTCTTTTTAATTTTTCAATTTATTCTTTTAATAAGTTGATCGAAGTTCTTAATAAAGAAGTTTAAAAGATTACACAACCAAGCTTGTACTATCTTGGAAATCACCAAATCGACAAAACTGAATAAGACCTCCAATTGATCAACCAATTACCAAGGAATACCTTATTCAGTAAACATTTGAACTACAGGTTTCTGGAACATTTGAACTACATTTAAGCACGCCAAATATGTACTCTTAAGCACGTTCAACGCAAAAAAGTGGTGTTCTTGTTTGTTTATTCTATAATTTAGGATTAAGTGTTCGTGTTTATAATTTGTCAACAGCATAAGAAAACATGCACCTTTGTAAGTGTCAAAGTGTTGAACAATTATCTCAGAACCCAATTATGCAAGTAAGTTTTTTCTGGATTCTAGAAGTTACCCTGGAGAAGTCGAAGGATCATTAACATGCTTGCAAACCAAACCTTTTTCCTTAGCAAATTCCCAGGCAGCATTCTCAGCTAGTGTCTTAGAAGCTGGATACCACAACTAACATATAATGAAAAATAGAGCTATGAAGTGATTCTTGTAGTACCAATCAATATATTTCTTTACATTATTGAGAGTATGTCAGGGAACTGTTTATTTGTTATCTAGTTAATTAGATGTCTGGTACTGTTAATTACACAATAAAATAGGCAGCATTATTTGAACTCAATAAAGAAGAGACGGTGCCTCACCTTGTTCTGCTTGCAGTATTCCACATCTGTCCAGCAATCCTCACTCTTAACAACATCCGCTGGCCAGAAACAATGATTATTAAACATAGAGCATATATATAATATATCTATATAATACTCTTTCCATTCCGATAAAAGAGTCACCTTTGAGTTTGATCAAAGTGACATTGAGAAATGTGGAATTAACATAAACCTAAGAAATGTGGAATTAATTTTCATAATACCAGGGAATACACAAAAATTGTGGAATTAATTTTCGAACACCAAACCCAAAAAATCATTTTTATTCTAAGTTTGCCAACCAAACATGAAACATCCAAAAATATAGCACATTCTCTTAAAAAAAAGATACATTTCCCTTAAAAATAAACAGATCCTAATAACTAATCACTGGACTAAAATGTCACTGAATCCATATCACCAAATACCGCATGAATCCTCAAAATGTCAATCGCCCACAAATAAAGCAAGTAATAACAAAAATAGCAACAATCATAATAATAACAATTGCAATTACTAAAATGTCACTAAATCCATATCACCAAATAACACCCAAAACAAGAAACACTAATTTCCACCACCACCCAGTCATTAATTCAGAACAGACTAAAATGTAATAACAACCATCAAATTAATATCCCCCAACAGCAAAATGAACAAATAAAAATTGATAAATTGAATTTCCACGACTATTATTAAGCGTATAAATCCCAAAACAGAGCACCCAAAACAATAAAAAAAAACCCCAAATAAAAAATTTAGGAAATTACAAAAAATAAATTAGGGGTTTTATTTCTACTCACCAGAACAAAATTGTTCTCACAACCAGGCTTCTTTGGGGCCACATCATCTTGATGAACTATATCACCAGCGAAGAACACAAAATCATAGCTAGCAAAACCTTTACCGGACCAAATGAAACTTTTTTTAGCTCCTCCTTTAAAGTAAATTAAGCTTCACCCACTACAACAGTTGAACAAAGGGTCAATTAGGTTTCTTTTTTCTTCTCTTTTTCGTTTTGGCTATGGGGGTACCTTTTGGGGCTGGAATTAGAGCTAAGAGATTTAGGGGAGTTAAGAGGGATCGAGGGTGTGTAAGAACAGAGAGAGAGAGTGTGATAGAGCTGGAATTAGGGTTGGGTATGAGAGCAAATTTGAGAGAGAGCTCAGTGTGTGTAAGAATAAGGGCAAATGAGAGTGATAGAGCTCAATATGGGAGAGAGAGAGACGTAGAGGTTTGAAATTTGAATAAGGGTGAATGAGAGAGCTGCTGACGTAAATTCGGATGGGATGTGACGCCCCAAAATTAGGTATACATCACCCATCTTGGGTCGTTAGATACATGGTACAGAATTCAAATACAACTTACTAATACAACTGTCGTGTACAATACGACAAACATAAACTGTGAGTTTGAATACAAATATTATCTACTAGAGATTATACAAACTCAAAAGGAGTCCTCATTACAATTATTATTACACTATTTCACGTAAATAGTGAGGACTACTAATGCTATCCTATGGACCATCACTCCGCTTCCCACTCGTCCCCAACTATATTCTCATTTCCTCAAGAGAACAAAGAAAGAAAAGGTGAACTCAACTAGCCCAAAGAAGAAGAAATATTATGACTAAGATAATGCAAAATAAATTATCATTAGTCTCCAACAATGTTAAACCGATAAAATATAATAGACATTAAGTTTAATCTGCAGTGAAACAAGCAATCCATTAAAAGAGTCAAGTAGAAAATAAAATCTACTATCTTTTATGATTTAAAAGGTTTTTCATCATCATTATCGCCGAGACTCACTTTTAATAAATATTCCACATCATCGAATCACCCCCTCGCACTACTACCAAGGATATTCTTTAGTATCACGACCACAATTATCCATGCACTACGGGCCAGAATATTTGTGTATTCATTAATGGTCATGATCATGCCAACAACAATCGTCCCATCAATGCACTACGGGCCAATGAGGACTTTTACCACATCATTTGTAATATTACGGTCATGATTACACCGAATAATCCCTAGTCATAATCATACCAAGTCCATCTATGCACTACAGGCCACATATGACTTTCAACAAAATATAAACATGAGGATGATGACAATGATATAAGAATTCAATAAAACAAGTTCAAGAATTATTTTATCCAGGAATTATTAACGTCCAAATTGTCAACATGATACTGTTTTGTAGAGTAAAATTCAAGAATGATCAGAAGAATATTTCCATGAAAAGATAATAAATGAAGCACAAATATCAAGGATATTCTACTAATTTCATGGAGTATAGAAGTTGAAACTTTAACCAACTGAGTATAATAAAGAATGGAATAACAAAAGAAATCACCATGCATACGATTGCAGCATGACGAAGTTATTCCAATGAATAATAATAATCGGACCGTGTCGTGCAAAATTTGCAATCGACAGATGTTCCAACAGAATAATAAAGATTTTAACCGGATCCTGTAAAACACACGAATAGGATGTTCCAATGTAATAATAATAAAGACGGAACCAGTCCTGTAAAACACACAAACAGATTTTCCAATGGAATAATAATAAAGATTTTAACCAGTGTCAGTGTAAAACACATGCATGTGATGTTCCAAATGTAATAATAGAAGAATGTCACCACGTATAGGGTATTCCGTGATATACAAAAGTTATTCCAATGTAATAATAAAGAAATAGAATAACGTAAGTTCTCTTCTTAAATACAAAAGAATAAAATCCCTTACCATAAAAGAAACTGAATATAAGAGTAGGGAAGTAGCAGAATACTTTTCTATAATTTCTCTATAATTTCTCTCTCTAAAGCTTCAGTGAATTCGTAAAAAAATAATGAAGGAATGAGCTTCTATTTATAGGAAAATGGAATGCATAGTAACTAATCCATGAACGGTCCAGATTGATTTACTTTAATCTGACGGTCCATATTTAAAGCAAAATCTTTTAAATAAAATATAATAAATATTATATATTATATATATATATATAGCACATCAGTTCACGGGGGATGAATCCCGTGAATTCCTACCACATGAAGTCACATAATATATATATATATATATATATATATATATATATATATATATATATCATCATCAATCAATAAATACGTTATTATATATATATATATATATATATATATATATATATAACTTTCTACCTATTATTACGAAAAATGGGTAAATGGGGTCCATAAAATAAGCAAAATTTACAACAATTACTATAGCAATAATTGAACAAAACCGAGTGACTTCTCACGTAAGCATCAATAATCAATACCGTGTGCTCTTTAGAACTACGCCAGACATCTTGTACTTTTAACACCGGTGTTTCAAATAGCTTAATCAGTAAAACTTTCGTAGTTATTTTCATAAAGTATTTTTGTCATTTTCAATCCGATAATAATTCCGTTGTGGGGTCCACTAATGATTGTGTCGTTGTACTAATATTCCTGTTAAAACGAATATTCCCCAATTAATCGAATATTATATAACAACTTCATGTACATTGCAAAATTTATAAATATTACCCACAACTATTATATCAATTTCACTCCATAATATTCAAAAATAATATTTATAGAAAATTCATCTTTATTCAAAAGTTGGGGTTTACAATTTCCCTTCTTATGAAATTTCACCCTCGAAATTAGGGTACGACTGGTATGTCGAAGAGGTGAGGATACCTTGATTTCATTTCAGATTCTAACACCCAAGTCATTTCCTCAACATCGTGGTTTCTCCACAAAACTTTGACTTGAGGTATAACCTTGGTGCGTAGAATATGTTCCTTCTTATCCAAGATTTGAACATGAACCTCTTCATACGTCAAATCTTTCGCTATTTCGTCCGGTTCCAACTCAATAATGTGGTTCGGGTCTTCCACATATTTACATAACATGGATATGTGAAAACGTTATGAACACGAGACATACTTGGCGGTAAAAGCGAGTCTATAGCCCACGCTTCCTACTCGATCAAGGATTAAAAATGGGCCGATAAATCGAGGATTGAGCTTTCCTCTCTTTCCAAATCTTGTAACCCCTTTCCATGGAGCAACACGTAACAACACATGATCTCCTATATCGAATTCCACGTCCTTTCGATGAAGATCAGCATAACTCTTTTGTCGATCTTGTGAGGTTTTTATACGTTGCCGGATCGTTTGAATCTTTTCTGTTGTGATACGTACCAACTCCGGTCCCAACAACGTTGCTTCACCCACCTCATCCCAGCATACTAGAGAACGACACTTTCTTCCATGCAACGCTTCGAATGGAGCGATGCCAATACTTATTTGATAACTGTTGTTGTAGGAAAACTCCACCAATGGTAAGAACTTGTCCCAACTTCCCTTGAAATCAAGGACACAGAGTCTTAATAGATCTTGAAGAGTTTGAATAGTCCTCTCCGACTGTCCATCCGTCTCGAGGATGATATGCTTTAAAATAAATCAGAAATCGCCTCAAAGCTTTACGTAAACTAACCCAAAATCATGAAGTGAATCTTGGGTCTCGATCAGAAACTATGGATACTGGCATACCATGCAGTCTTACAATCTCGTTTATGTACATACGAACAAGACGTTAAGGTGTATAAGTCTCTCGTATCGGTAAGAAATGAGCAGACTTGGTCAATCTATCAACAATGACCCAAATCGCATCTATGCCTTAAGAAACCTTGGGAAGACCAGTAACGAAATCCATGGTAATGTGCTCCCACTTACATTCTAGAATTTCAAGTGGTTGCAATGGACCTTTTGGTACTTGATGCTCCGCCTTGACTCGTTGACACAATAGACACTTTGAGATAAACAGCGCTATCTCTCTCTTCATATTGCCCCACCAAAATGTATGTCGAGGATCATGATACATTTTGGTACTCCCAGGATGGATTACAAACGGTGTGTTGTGCGCCTCCATCATGATTTTATACTTTAAATCAGGGTCGTTAGGAACACAAAGTCTGGAGTTGACTCGAAGTATTCCTTCTTCATCGATTCTTGCTTCCGGCATCGCACCTTCTTGCACTTTCTTCCACATACGCATCAGCTCCGGATCTGTAATTTGAGCAGCTTTAATTTAATCAATTAAAGTCGGTTCTACTCGTATATTTGCCATCATCGCGTGGGTCCCTGGAGTCTTTATCTCTATCTCCATCCTTTGCAAGTCATACAAAATAGGCCTTTGCGTTGACAATATTGCACTCGTACCCGCATATGATCTTCTACACGATGCGTCAGCTACCACGTTCACTTTTCCAGGATGGTATTGGATGGTATGATCATAATCTTTCAACAGTTCAAGCCAACATCGTTGTCGCATGTTGAGTTCCTTTTGAGTGAAGAAATATTTGAGGCTTTTATGATCCGTAAAGATCTCCACTTTCTCCCCATACAAGTAATGCCTCCAAATTTTAAGTGCAAAGACAACAGCTGCTAACTCTAGGTCATGAGTATGATAATTCCTCTCATATTCTTTGAGTTGTCGTGAGGCATAGGCTATGACTTTCCCATGTTGCATGAGAACATATCCTAACCCTTTGCCCGAAGCATCACTGTAGATGACAAATCCCTCCGAACCAGATGGTATTGTTAGAACAGGTGCTGAAATGAGTCTCCTCTTGAGTTCTTGAAAACACTTCTCATATTCCTCGCTCCAACCGAACTTTGTATCTTTCTGAGTTAGCTGAGTTAGTGGAGTAGCGATTCGAGAAAACCCTTCTACGAATCTCCGATAATAACCAGCTAAGCCGAGAAAGCTACGTACTCCGGTCACTAATTTAGGTTGCTCCCAGCTTTGAATAGCTTCAATCTTTGCTGGGTCAATAGATATTCCATTACTTGATACTACGTGCCCAAGGAATGCTACTACCTTAAGCCAGAACTCGTATTTCTTCAACTTGGCATAAAGCTTGTATTCACGAAGCTTTTGGAGTATCAGCCTCAAGTGTTCCTCATGATCTTCACGACTTTTGGAATATATGAGGATGCCATCAATAAAGACGACCACAAAATGATCCAAATATTCCTTGAATACTCGGTTCATCATATCCATGAAGGCAGCAGGAGCATTAGTCAATCCAAAGGACATGACTAGGAATTCATAATTCCCGTACCGAGTTCTGAAAGCCGTCTTTGGAATATCATCGGTTCTAATCTTCAATTGGTGTTATCCGGAATGAAGATCAATCTTTGAAAATAATTTGGCTCCTTGCAACTGGTCAAACAGTTCATCAATACGTGGCAATGGGTACCTATTTTTTATGGTGACATGATTCAAATCCCGATAATCAATACAAAGTCGCATACTCCCATCTTTCTTCTTAACAAATAGAACAGGAGCACCCCAAGGAGAAGTACTACGACCCCAAGGAGAAGTACTAGGACGAATAAAGCCAATGTCTAACAATTCCTGTAGTTGAGTCTTTAACTCCTGAAGTTCAATAGGAGCCATTCGATATGGGGCTTTGGAAATGGGTTTTGTACCGGGTTCAAGGTCGATACAAAATTCAATTTCACGCTCTGGGGGTAGGCCAGGAAGTTCTTCAGGGAATACATCAGGAAATTCATTAACAATAGAAATATTATTCAAAACTAACGTATTTTTGTTTAGATCTGTGACATGAGCTAAGAAAGCTTGGACATCCGTTTTTCATAAACGAATAGCTTTATGGCTTGAGATGACAAATGATTGATTTTAATGGTTTGGTTGTTTGAATTCGCATAATAGGTCGATTAGGAATATGAAAGCTAACAACCTTACGAAAATAATCAATTTTTGCATGATGAGTAGTTAACCAATCAATCCCTAGAATTACATCAAATGCAAGCATTTTTAATGCAATAAGATCGACAGGTAATGTGTGGGTACCAACTTTAACCAAACAAGACTTATAAACCGTGGATGTAATGAAGGTTTCTCCCAATGGAGTTTCCACAGATAAGTCAAAGACTACTTTCTACGGAGTCAAATTTAATCGTTGAGCGCAAGTAGGAGAAATAAAAGAATGGGTAGAACCGGTATCAAATAAAGTGTAGACTTCTCTAGAGTTTATGATAAGCTTACCCGTGATGACCTCATTTGGGTTCCTTGCTCTCTGGGAGGTCACAATAAACGCTCTCCCTTGCACTACCGGCTTTGAATTTTCTGGGACAGCCTTTGGTGCCTCCATCCTAGCTGAATTTGTCTTCGGTGAACGACAAAATCGAGCTAAGTGACCTTCTCTTCCATAATTATAACATGCTTTGGACGGCATCGAGCAATTTGGACTGATGTGTCCCTCCCCTCCGCATTTGAAGCATATGATAGGTGGTCTTTCTCCTTCCTTAACAACGGGTGTTGGTGCTGACGTCTTTCCATCATTGTTGAATCTCCTCTTCTTGAAATGTCCATTCTTATTGATTTGGCCATGATTACCACCGAAGTTGTTACCATTTCTGGCCTGTTGATTCCCTCCACGCTTGTTGTCACCGCTTCGATGACTGCTCTCACTGGTATTATCATTTTGCCAGCTGCTCTCTTTTGGTTGCGTTGACTCGTTATCGCGCTCCACCAACTGAGCCCTATTTACAACATCTGAATATAAACACAGTTTATAAGAAATAAGATGTTGACGTATTTCCGGCTTCAAACCTCTTAAAAAAATTCGCGACATTCTCTCTTCATTATCCACCAAGTGGGACGCAAACCGGGATAACTCTGCAAATTTTGCCTCATATTGCGACACGTTCATATTTTTTTGCTCCAATTTGATAAACTCCACCTCCTTCATGTGACGAATACTTTCGAGAAAGTATTTGTCGTTGAACAGCTCTTGGAACTTCTCCCAAGGCATCTTTAAGACGGCGAGTTGAGTACATTTCTGGATTTCCACCAAAGAATCAGCCTCTCCGCAAGAACATAAAGGCGTGAAAGGAACCTTTTGCTCCTCGAAGTATCCCAAGACATCAAATATCTTGGTGATCTCGCTTTATCCATGCTTCGCCATAAGTGGTTTTGGATCTCCCTTAAACTCCGGTGGTCCCACTCCTTGAATCTGCTTTAGCGGTGACCTTGAGAGTTTCCAATGTTTCCACCTACATTTTGGATGGAGCCGCTCTCTACTTTATTGCATGCATGAATTGCATAAAACCTCCGAACAATCTATCATTCAAAGATTTGGTCAAGTTGTTGTTGTTTGTATGAGGATTGTCGCCTTCTGATGCACATTCTCCGATTATTGATATGTGGAGACTCAACGGTCTCTTGAGCTCCATTGCTATTCTCAACATTTTTGGATGTCATTTTCAGATCGCCACAAAACAAAGGTTAATTGACATGTAACATAATATCTCTAAACTCTGACCAACCAATTTAAATACAAAATAAATTTAAGTAGGTCCTACTAGCGAAGGAATTCCCCGTCTCTCCCCTCTTAGTTCTAGTCTCACATCTTAGCTAGGGATCATATCCCTAAGCTTTGATATTAACCGTGACGCCCCAAAATTAGGTATACATCACCCATCTTGGGTCGTCGATATATGGTATGTAATTCAAATACAACTTACTAATACAATCGCCGTGGTACAATACGACAAACATAAACTGTGAGTTTGAATACAAATATTATCTACTAGAGATTATACAAACTCAAAAGGAGTCCTCATTACAATTATTATCTACTAGAGATTATACAAACTCAAGCAAAATTTGCACCGACAGGATGTTCCAACAGAATAATAAAGACGGAACTGGATCCGTGTAAAACACATGCATGGATGTTCCAAAGCGAATAATAATAAGATTTTAAACGGTCCCAGTAAAAACACACACGATGTGATGTTCCAATGGAATAATAATAAAGATTTTAACCAGTCCAAAGTAAAACACATGCATGTGATGTTCCAATGAATAATAATAGAAGAATGTCACCACGTATAGGGTATTCCACGTATACAGGTTATTCCAATAGAATAATAAAGAAATGGAATAACAAAAGTTCTCTTCTTAAATACGAAAGAATAACATCCCTTACCGTAAAAGAAACTGAATATAAGAGTAGGGAAGTAGCAGAATACTTTTCTATAGTTTCTCTATAATTTCTCTCTCTAAAGCTTCAGTGAATTCGTAAGAAAATAATGAAGGAATGGGCTTCTATTTATAGGAAAATGGAATACATAGTAACTAATCCATGAACGGTCCAAATTGATTTAATTTAATCTGACGGTCCATATTTAAAGTAAAATCTTTTAAATAAAATATAATATATATTATATATATATATATATATATATATAGCACATCAGTTCACGGGGGATGAATCCCGTGAATTCCTACCACTGAAGTCACATAATATATATATATATATATATATATATATATATATATATATATATATCATCATCAATCAACACATGTTATTATATATATATATATATATATATATATATATTACATTCTTGTAATACTCCTTCTCGTGACTTTAATGTCACCTCCCACCCATTTTGTCAACAAACTATCATATATATATATATATATATATATATATATATATATATATATATATATATATATATATACCTTTGGCATGATTGAAGTTGGTGGGGGGGGGGGGAGTATTATTATTATTATTATTATTATTATTATTATATATATATATATATATATAACTTTCTACCGGTTATTCTGAAAAATGGGTAAATGGGGGTCCATAAAATAAGCAAAATTTACAACAATTACTATAGTAATAATTGAACAAAACTGAGTGACTTCTCACGTAAGCATCAATAATCAATATCGTGTGCTACTGTGAAACTACGCGTATTACTGTACTTTTAACACCGGGTGTTTCAACAGTTAACGGTAAAACTTCCGCCGTTATTTTTATAAAGTATTTTTTTCGTTTTCTCAATCCGATAATAATTCCGTTGTGGGGTCCACCAATGATTGTGCCGTTGTACTAATATTTCCTGTTAAAACGAATATTCCCCGACCAATCGAATATTATATAACAACTTGCGTACTTTGCAAAATTTATAAATATTACCCACAACTATTATATCAATTTCACTCCATAATATTTATAGAAAATTCATCTTTATTCAAAAAGTTGGGGTTTTATATGGGACACTTATCTTTTCTCTCTCTGCTCTCTTTTATATTATGGATGTATAGTGTCAGTGTGTATATATAATATATGTATAAACTATATATATATATATATATATATATATGTAATCATGTCTTATATATATATTATATATATAAAGCATATGTATACTATATATATAGTTATTAATTATGCATGCATGCATTATATAAAGCATATATAATAAGTATCATGCAAAGTGTGTGTGTGTGTGTGTGTGTGTGGTACATATACCAGTAATATATATATAACTTTCATGCATGCACTGTATCATAATATAATGAACATTATGCTAGCTTCTTCAAAACCGCGTGACTAGCTTTTTGGGACACGACTGGCACTTTGAAACTTTGACCGAATTGATGAGTTCACAATAAATGTTGTGTAGTTTGAAAATAGCCTGGGCAAAAATTTGTAGGCGGACCATTTGGCAATCCGTGGCTCATCTTTTCATCCAAACCGCCCATTTCAAAATTGATCATCTCAACCATTAATTTCAAATCAGATTTCAAAAATTACCATTTTACCCCTGACTTCAAAAATCTATAAATAGGAAGCATTTCTTTCCTTTTCTTTTTACCAATTCTCTTTTAAGAAAAGATTTCTCTCCTACATACTCTCTCTCTAAGAAGCCTTCTCTCTCTACTTATCAAAGTTCTAATCATTTGAGAAGAGAAAAATTGGTTAAAGCAAATTGAGATAAGTGGTTTGATTTATTTATTTGAATTATCTCTTGCTTATTTATATTTATAGATATACGAATATAAATTGTTCTACAGTACAATTCTATATATCTATATTTCATCTATTTATCAAATAAAAGGATATTTAGGCGCCGCAAGGCTACGGAGATAAACCTCTACAGAGAGGAATCCGACCGTACGATTCCTTATAGTCTTCAGTAACCTTTTATTGATATTATTTATATAAATATCGTAAAATAGATACGTCACTTGATAGCTCAAAACAACACTGAGATACTGCTCCAAAAAGAGTAGTCATTCGAATCGGATTTCAGAATCGTAGTGATCTATTGAAAATATTTATATAAATATCAATTGTGAAAATTATAAATTATGTTATACTTGGGCGCCGCAAGGCTACGGAGAGGAATTCGACCGTACGATTCCTTATAGTACCAAGTGACACTATTTATAAAAGTTCACATAATATATAAAATACTGTTATATATTATTGGAGTTAAACAAATAAATATTTGTTATATCAAGTATTGCTTAACTGATTTATTTATTATACTTGATATCTGTCATCACAAGTATTTGATCATAAATTTATTTATTCATAAAATACTTGTTGCATTATAGAAAAGTTATTTAAACTTTTATTTCACAAACTTAAGTGAATATATCTGCTTAAATAGAAGCATATTTGATTCAAAGTTTAAAATAACTTATTTGCTTACTCAAAAGCATTCTCACTCTAAAAGTTATTTAAAATGACTTTT
The DNA here is from genome assembly GCA_020205615.1 of Panax quinquefolius. Lineage (NCBI taxonomy): Eukaryota > Viridiplantae > Streptophyta > Magnoliopsida > Apiales > Araliaceae > Panax > Panax quinquefolius. The sequence continues at coordinate 106,063,133 of CM035171.1, read as the reverse complement.
TCTTTACTCCATAAAGAATAAATATTTCTTTATAAATTTGTATTAAATTATATATCTGCTTAAACAGAAGCATTTTTGAGTAAAAGCTAAAATTGACTTATTTGCTTATTCAAGAAGCATCTTTTCACACAAAATATAAAAGTTATTTAAACTTTTATAACAGTGCATAATTTACATATTTGCTTACACAGAAGCATTATTTGATCTGAGCACAAATTGATATCTGCTTACTAAGAAGCATAATTTCTCAAGTATAAAAGTCTTTAAACTTTTATAAATACATTTGCTCTTTAATTGATATCTGCTTATTTGAGAAGCATCAATCTGTACTAAATTATATCTGCTTATTTGAGAAGCATCAATCTGTACTAAATTATATCTGCTTATTTAAGAAGCATCCATATCTACTAAATTCTTATCTGCTTATTTGAGAAGTAAATTGTTATAAAATCATTTGTAAAAAGAGAAAAGGTCAGAGTTAGTTTATTTTATGTACCTGTGAGAAAGACGAGTAATTCTTCGACCAAGACCAGAGTCTTAGAGAGGTCAGCAGGAAGTTGGGTCTCTAGTGTACTTGTGAGGTGAGGAAGAGGTTGTTGTTTCAAGACCAGATCATAGAATAGAACTGAACTCAAAAGAAGTAAAACTAAACTTGAGGAGGGAGCGGGGAGCTTGTTGTCCAAGATAGAATAGTTGGGAACAGTTGGAAGTTTGTCTATAAATCTTTGTAAAGGCTTCTCCGCCTATTGAAGGAGTATTTATTACTGATAGTAATAGGATCTCAAGTCCTGGAGAGGAGCTTGAGATCGGATGTAGCAAATACACAGATGTATGTTGTGAACTGCATAAATCTCTCATGCATTGTGTGATTAATTTTTACTGTCTTACATATTAATTTCTAACACTACAAATTAATTATACAAATAATCAAAAAGGCCTAAGATAATTTTTAATCTGTAATAATCTATTAAACCCCCCTTCTAGATTATTATTGGACTTTCAAAATGTATCTTTAGATTTAGTACGGGTTAAATGCTTATTTAGTCACTGTACTATAGGTCAACTTACAAGTGAGTCATTAAACCGATTTTTCTTACAGTCAACTCACTATACCTTACTTTTCTAACAAAAAATTAAATTTTTGTTAACATGGTTAAGTTTTTGAACGAAAAAGTGACGTGGAAAAAAAATTAAAGTACTAAATCCTAGTCATTACACATGTACATAAGTTATAGCCCATCCACCCGATTCGATCCGACCCATGCCCACCCAGCCCACCCGATTCGATCCGACCCATCTCATTTCAGCAACGTTAAATTAAGAGTTCATCAGTTCAGTTCAAAAGGGGCTTAGCTTAGGGTTCTTCGTAAGAGTAAAGAGTTCAGTTCAAATTGGCAAATCCTTAAAGTAATTGAGAGTAAGAGAGTTATACTAAAGTGTATGTAGAGAAGATGAGTACTTCAAGTGGGGTAGAGAGCTCTTACAAAAGAAAAATGGTGAGCATATCTGCAGATTCGCAATGCAACACTGTCTCATTCAATCCCATCATCTGCAGATGTGGAATCGTTTTACCCATGTGGGAAACATGAAAGAATGGAACCCTAGATCCAGGTAGACGATTTGTTAGTTGTAGCATGTATAAGGTATGTGAATTTTGTAATCTTTTTTAAAAAAAATTATACGAAATAAAAAAATGGGATGTAAATGTCACAAATCTTCCTCTATTGTATCTTCTGAGCAGGATCCAAAGATGTATTGTCGATTTTTCAAGTGGTGTGCCCCTCCATTCACTGAAAGATCAAGGAAAGTGATAAAAAAAATTGAGGGATGAACTATGCTCAACGAATGAAGAAATACAACGGATGAAATTTTTTGAGAATGGAAGTGAATCAAGTGTGCTCAAAGAATTGAAGAGGGAAAATTCCCAAAAAACAAAAAAACTCAGAAGGATGTGGCTTTTTCTAATTTGTACATGGATGCTGTTTTTATTGTTTTTGTGGAAGTTTGGTGTTTGAAGGTTATTATTGTAAATGGGGAAGTCTGGATTTTGAATCCTTGATTATAATGAATGGAATAGAAAAATAGAGCATTTTGCTCTTTTGGTGTATTTGGAATGGTAATCTAGTTGGACTTGTTGAAATATTAGTCTACTTCTTTTCATAAATTGAGTTGTATTGCTTTTTTTTTTCTTTGCAAAATTTGATTGTAACTGGTATCTGAGTTATAATATATTAATAGACTAATATTTTCAACAAAGCTAAATAGAGCATATAGTGACAAAGCTAAACAGGGCATATATTTCCAACAAAGCAAAAGTTGATTATAACTGGTATTTGGTATGTTAGAAATAGAACTGCACCATAGTGACAAAGCTAAATAGAGCATATTGCATCTGTAGCGTAACATTGATAACCATTACATTGATAACCATCTGTAGCATTGATAACCATAACATTGATAACCAAAACTGCACCATAAACTAAAATATGACCAATAACAGTCAATAACATTGATAACCATCTGTAGCATTACATCAGTTATGCCAAAAGAGTATGACCAGCTTTCTCATACATATATAACCCCATATACCAAAATATTATGACCAACTATTCCAAATCACTATGTCCATATCAATTCTGAAACTATACCAAAAGACTATGACCAGCTTTCTCATACATATATAACCCCATATACAAAAATAGTATGCAAAGAGCTGGCAAACTATACCAAAAGTACACCAAAATATATCATTCTTCTTGCATGTTACTACTACTATTTTGTGTTACTTCCATCCTTTTGCCTTGGTGTTTTAAATGGCTTGCATGTTGAAGACTGTGACCCTCTAGTGTATGCTTCTATCTTCATTGTATTTTCCTGGTTTGGTGGTGTAGAAGTTGCAGTTCAACCTTCCCCAATTTTTGTTGAGGTCTTCTTTTTTCTCACAAGGGTTGGAGTTGGCATCTATTTAGAACAAATAGGAACAGTTAATTAACATAGGTAACAACTAAGAAGCAATTTCTTTAGTAATTTCTGTTAACTTCAAATACTATCAATTAAAGTAAGAAATTTAGAAAGAACTGGGTAGAACTTATACTTACAAAGGTTACTTTGTCTTTGTCTTTTCCAAGGTCACTTGCATTGTCAACCTTTTTACCTTTTTCAGTACACTGTGGAATAGAATAGGAATAATCAATAAAAATTGCAAAGATATGAAAATGGGTATTAAAATATATATAAATAAAACTTACTACATTTTTAGTAGGTGGATTCACTTGTTTTGTTGCTCTTATATTTCCCCTTGGGGATTGCAGTTTATGGGCATGTAGGTAATGTCCAGGCAGAGTTGGGTGCTTTGGACACCTTAGTCGATTGTGACCATCTTCCTTGCATAAGCTGCAGTGCATCGTCCTCTCTTTCCTCGATACCCTACCCACCTGCCCCCTGTTATTTACTCCATCCTCTCACTCCTCTTTTCTTCTTAACATTTTTGGCCTTCCCTTCAACTTCTTTTTCATAGGTGGAGGTATTAACTAGTAAAGTCCCAGAAATCTTCCCCATTCAACACTTCTAAGGTATGAGAATAAGTCTTAATGTAAGTGTCCCTAGTGTACCAGTGAGCCACATAATCTATTGGGTTTCTATATATAGAATTAATTGCCCTAACATCATGACAACAAGGGATTCCTGTCAAATCCCACACCCTATATGCACAACTTTTCTCCACAAGGTTAACAGTGTATCCTCCTCTCCCTCTCTCCTTCACTTGGAACTTTGACTGTCCATCCCATAAAGCTTCACAATGTGTAGATTCTAATATAGCAGCATCCAATATCTTCTTAATCATTGGGCATATTAATTCTTCAGTCTTCAATATTTCATCTCTTTTTTGGTGCAACCTCGCCATAATTTGATCATGTATCTTAGTTAGCATGTGTAACACTGGCATATATCTTGCTCTTATGATCCATGCATTAAAGCACTCAGACGTGTTATTATCCGCACTGTCAGTCTTTGAGTGAGTCTCAAAGAATGCCTTGGACCAAACCTTGGGATCTTGTTCTGCCAGTTTATCATGTGCAGGAGTTGATACTCTTTTAACCTCTGCCATTGCCCTTTTGTGTGCTACAGTATGAGTTGTCATGGCTGCCTCCTAAAAAGTTGTTTTACGAGCTTGGGAAGGATACTTTTTCCTCCAATTTGCATAGATGTGCCTTGCACAGTTTCTATGCTCTGCATGAGGAAGAAGATCTTGAATAGCTCCTTTCAACCCCTGAAAATATCAACTATTAGATAAATGTACATGGCCACAATTTCAAAAATAAATAATGATGTGAATTGTAATTATTACCAAATATTAACAAAGATGCCAACCTTTTGTTGGTCGGATATTAAAGTAAGCCCATAGCCATCTCCCAACGTAAGATCAGACACCAACAAATGCATGAACCAAGTCCAACTGTCATAATTCTCACTCTCCACCACCCCCATAGCTATAGGAAACATCTAATTGTTTCCATCCCTACCAACTGCAGATAGAAGCTGTCCACCACATACTGTTTTCAAAAAAAACCATCCAAGCCAATAACAGGCCTACATCCAACTTTCCAAGCCTTTTTTAAAGCATCATAGCAAATATAAAATCTCTTAAATCTTGGCACATCTTCAAGATTCAATCTGGTTGTTTTTATGTCAACTATGTTATTCTTATTACTCTTCACTAGCTCAGCCCCAAAGTCCCACACCCTTGCATAATAATCCTTCATAACCTGTTGAATCCCCTGCAGTGTTAACTGTCTAACCCTGATGCACTTAACCTCGGTAACATCTAACTTCAGTTTCAACTTTATCTCTTCTTGCATCTCCCTTAATTTCCAGCTAGGATTCTTCCTAATCCTATTCCCATAGTAGTCAGCCAAATAGTTGACTATAGCCAGCTTATTTCTGAAAATTCTCGTGCAATTGTGAATGTCTAAGATAGACTTAACCTGCCATGTATCAGTCCCTTGTATGTAACTAGCCCATAATTTCCAAGGACAACCTTCTCACACTTGACTTGGCATCTCTTAAAATCATTGACTGGATACCATAATTTCCTCCTATTTGCAATGGAGTAGTCTCGTATAGCATCTTCAAACTCCCTAATGCTAGAAAATGTCATGTACTCCTTAAATTTTATCAACTTTTTTTTATCTTCTTGTTGTAAACCTCAACTGACTTTCTTTTTTCTTTACTAGGGGGAGGCCCTACATAACAAACATCCTCATCTTCTTCACTGCTCTCAGAAAGAGACCTCAGTAAATCATTGTTCTCATATTCACTGTACCATGATGGATCATCTGAATCACTAGTCTCATATTTATTACCCTCAATATCTTTCTCAATTTGTTTTCCCTCTCTGTGTTTCAATTTTGGGTCATGTCCTGCCACATGTTCTTCCACATTTTCAGGCTCACCCTCACCCTCTTCATCTCCTTCATCTACCTGAGTTTCTCATTCCTCTCCCTCTTTTTCTGTCTCATGTCTCTCATCCTCCAACTCTGTGTTCTTGTTCATCTCCCTCGTATACTCCCTAGCCATCCTTATAGCTTCTACTAATTCTTCATCACTACAGTCTTCATCAAAATCACTATCAGAGGTATCTATATCAGAACATTGCTCAACTATTCTTTGTTTACCCATTTCGGACTTCCTACTATCACTCAACTTCTCCCCAACCACACTATCATCACCCTCACCAATCACATTTTCATCCACAATTTCATTCACATCACCAGTAACATTATCAGCCACAATTTCAACATTTTCAATCACATTATCAGCCACAATTTCATCAACATTTTCAAGCACGTTATCAGTCACATTAATACTAATATGCTCATCCAATATGGAGGTTTGATCAGTATTATATGCTAATACATGGTCTACATAGACATCATGTATACCATGTGGCAAGCAAATATTGACCATATCTCTTATACTAGCATCATCATGAACAAGTCTAACCCCATTTTTAATATCTACTCCATCAATTTTAAAATAAACACTTGATTCAGGATGATAATTGAGTTCAGTAGCTAAGTCCTTAATAGTACCCATACAAATATAATCAACATCCAATCGTGGAATATGATAAACATTACCTCCCACATAGTCACATAAAGGAACGTAGATGAACTTCCCACCATGGTGTACATTCAGTTGCACAAAAGTATCCATCTGTAATAAACCACATGCAAAACAGAGCATAAGTTGAAGGAATGAAAATAAATACAGAGCATTCACGTGGGGACAAAAGGGAACAAAAAATTAGTCAAGAAAGATTTTATAAATCTCCCACACAAGAAGCAGTAAAAAAAAAGACAAAAGAACAATCAGACTTCAATTAGGGTTTAGACACAAAAGGGCACCACGACAATAAGTAACATAAAAAAATCAGCAAAGTCATAAGGGGACCATCAAATGGGACATACCTGTCGACCGGTACTTATCGAGCATTAAACGAGTTTAACCAACAAGTCGATTTTGTGTCGAAATAACACCAAATAATCGATTTTATCTCGAAATAGAGTTACAATCGAACAAGAAGTGGCTCTTTTCTGAACTTTTACATTGATTGATCACTTTGGAAAGTTTCGCTTAGGGATGAGTTTGGTATATCGATTGAAGTCTGAACAAAATGACGATTCAGTTGCTTCTAGTGTCTTCTAATAGATTGTAATAGATGTGAGTCCGGTATTTAGGTGGGATATTTTCCCTCCATATCCACGTACTGAAGGCCACGTGGAGTGGGTCCTGCCACATCATACATTTTTTACACGTCACTTGCTTATTTGTTCATTTCCGTCTAATGTCAAAGGATTTGACGGATTTTGCAACGTTTTATTAGAAAAGTAAGGTATAGTGAGTTGACTGTAAGAAAAATCGGTTTAGTGACCCAATTGTAAGTTGACCTATAGTCCAGTGACTAAATAAGCATTTAACCCGATTTAGTACATTGTACGAGTGTTTAAAATAATAATAATAATAATAATAATAATAATAATAATAGAGGCACAAAATATTGTGTGCACCTTTAGATGCCGTTGAACTTGAACCCCAAAAGAAGTGCCAGTAAAAGATAGACCGTTATATAAAATAAAGAATTAAAAATCCGGTGGCCACGTTAGCTTCATGTTACTCGCACGCACATCTCCGTTAATCTCTGTACGTATCACTTCTTATTAACGTCTTTTCTTTTTTCTGATCATCAAAGCAAAAAACCTCAATTCTTATTAAAACAATTTTTTAAAAAAATCAGCCAGAAAAGTAAAGAAAATTCATCCAAGAGGAAATAAAATCCACTAGATTTGGCGAGAGAAATCTGTCTTTTCAACTTCAATCACTCACTTTCACTGTAAGCAATAATATGTATTTTTAATTTTACTCCTTTTATTTAATAGATTATGCGTTTAAATTTATAGCAAGTGAATTTTGTTAGTTACTTGATTTCTGCTTGAATTCAGCCAAATTTGATTCTTTACCATTGTGAGCTGAAGTACAAATTATGGTTCACATACGATCTAAAGAATTGAATGACAAACAAAAAAGTCGGAAATAAATGTGCGAGACCTGAAAGAAGTCTCTGTAAAACCCCAACTTTTTGAATAAAGATGAATTTTCTATAAATATTATTTTTGAATATTATGGAGTGAAATTGATATAAGGTTATAGTTGTGGCTAATATTTATAAATTTTGCATAGTATGCAAGTTGTTATATTATATTCGATTGGTTTATAGAATATTCGTTTTAAGAATGAATATTAATACAACTGCACAGAAATCATTGGTGGACTTACAAATGTAATTATTATTCGATTGAGAAAACGATAAAATATTTTTATGAAAATAACGGCAGATGTTTTACCGCTGATCTTGTTGAACTACCTTCGGTAGTAAGAAATGAATACGCGGCATTGGTTGCGTAAGTAGACACTACCAGGTATTGATTATTGATCTTAAGTGAGAAGTCATTCATTTTTTGTTCAATCATTGTTATAGTAATTATTGATAAGATCTCACGTTATTTGATTCAATTATTGTCGATATTTATTATATTGTTAAAATCAATAATTGAGACGACAAAATTATTAATATTATTATTTGCAATATTAACGATGCCTGTAAGTTACGATGAGGAGAGGTTTGATCACCTAATCACATTCCAATAGTGAGAAATCCTTATTGGAAAGCCCCCTCTTTCTTGGGAACGACCTGGTCGATTAATATTGTGAATTGTAATAAAGATGATGAATGTTGTTAAAATTATTAAGGTGATTTTTATGAAGTTTGCTTATTTTATGGATTACTATTTACCCATTTTTTAAAATAATCGGTAGAAAATTATTTAAAGGTGGGGGCCACATGAGGGGCCCATATGTGTTGGAAAAATGACTTTTGAAAATGGAAGAGTATAAGTATGAAAGTATATGTATGTATTGAGTATATGGTGAGAGAAAATGATATGTGAAAGTGATAGGTGTGTGATGTGTGTGTGAGTGGAAAATGGTGGAAAAGTGGTAGTGTGATAGTGATGTGTAAGAGTGTAGTGAAATTGATTTTTGGGTGGGTGGGGGATTGATGTTGGTTATGGGGGAGAAAAATTAAGTGGTGTATATATAATATTGATATATATAAGTTGAAAACATGTGTTTATATATGTATTATATTTTAATTTTTGTTGTGATTTTATTGGTTAGTTGATTGACTTTATTGTATTTGGTTGAAGAAATAATTCTGCAGAAATAATTCATTCATAAACAGTACACTTCCATTCTCCTATAAATAAAGCTCATTCATTCCTTCATTATTTCCTACTTAATTCACCTAAACTCTAGATAGAGAAAATTATAGAGAGAAAGAAGAAAAGATTTCGCTACTTAACTACTCTTATATTCATTTTTTTTACGGTAAGGGTGTTATTCTTTCTTATTCATGAAGAGAACTGTTGTTATTCCATTTCTTATTATTACATTAGAATAACTTTTGATACGCTGATTCTACCTATACTTGGTGACATTCTTCTATTATTACGCCTTTACTATTCTCATTGGAATATCCTGTGCAAGCGCTTTTCTGGCGGACCGATTCCGTCTTTTATTATTCTCATTAGAATATCCTCGCATGCATGCGTTTTACGCCGGACACGGTTCCGCCTTTTATTATTATTCGCTTGGAATATCATATTCATAAGTTTTCTGGGACTTGGTCCATTCCTATTTATTTAGTATTCTTGGAATAACTCGTCTACATCAAGAATCGCATGCATGGTGATTTTTGTTGTTATTCCATTCTTTATTATTCTGTTGGAACATCCCGCTTGCGTGCAATTCGCTTTGACACGACCGTTCCGTTATTTAGTATTCTCATTGAATAACCTTATCATATGCAATCTCGCATGCATGGTGATTTCTTTTGTTATTCCATTCTTTATTATACTCAAATGGTTAAAGTTTTGACTTATATACTCCATGAAATTAGTGGAATATCCTTGATATTTAAGGCTTCATCCAAAGATCTTTTCATGGAAATATTCTTCCGAAAGCATCTTGAATTTTACTTTACAAAGCAAAGATCATGTTGACAATTTGGACATTATTAGTTCCTGGATAAATTAATTCTTGAACTTGTTTTATCAATTCTTATATCATTGTCATCATCCTCATATTATATTTTTGAAAGTCATCCGTGGCACATAGTGCATAGATGGACTTGGTATGATTATGACCTGTGGATTATTCGGTTGTAATCATGACCGTAATGTTACAAATGATGTGGTAAAAGTCCTCACCGCCCGTAGTGCATTGATGGATGCTTATTGGCATGATCATGACCATTAATGAATACACAAATATTCTTGGCCCGTAGTGTGCATGGATAATTGTGGTCGTGATACTAAAGAATATCCTCGCCGTATTGCAGGTGATTCGATGATGTGGATTATTTATTAAGTCGAGTCCCAAATGATAACAAAGATGAAAAACCTTTAAATCATAAAAGATAGTAGATTTTATTTTCTACTTGACTCTTTTAATGGATTGCTTGTTCCGCCACAGCTTAAACTTGATGTCTATTATATTTTATCGCTTTAACATTGTTGGAGACTAATGATAATTTATTCGCATTATCTTAGTCATAATATTTCTTCTTTGGGCTAGTTGAGCTCACCCTTTCTTTCACCGTTCTCTTTAGGAAATGAGAATATAGCCGGACCGAGTCTGGGAACGGAGTGTTGGTCCGAGGATAAGATTAGTAGTCCTCACTATTCGTGAAATAGTGTGATAATAATTGTAATGAGGACTTTTTTGAGTTTGTATAATCTCTAGGAGACAATATTTGTATTCAAACTCACAGTTTATGTTTTGTCGTATTGTACACCATACGATTGTATTAATAAGTTGTATTTGAATTACGTACCTATGATCTGGCGACCCAAGATGGGTGATGTATACCTAATTTTGGGGGCATCACAATTGGTATCAAAGCTTAGGGATATGATCCTCAGCTATGATGTGAGACTAAAACTAGGATGGGAGAGACGGGAATTCCTTCATAGTATGACCTACCTAAGTTTATTTGGTATTTAATTGGTCTCACAAAGTATATGGATAATATGTTATATGTTAATGAACCTTTGTTTTGTGGCGATGTCTCGAAAATGACATCCGAGAATGTTGAAAATAGCAATGGAGCACAAGAGGCCGTTGAGTCTCCACATATCAATAATCAGGAGAATGTGCATCAGGAAGGCGACAATCCTTATGCAAACAACAACACTGACCAAATGATGAATGATGGACTGTTCAGAGGCTTTATGCAATTCATGAAACATCAGACGAGAGCGGCTCCTGTCCAAAATGTAGGTGGAAACACTGGAAACTCTCGGATGGTCACTGCTAAACAGTTCAAGGAGTTGGGACCACCAGAGTTTATAGGAGAGCCAAAACCACTTAAGGCGAAAGCATGGATAAAGCAGATCACCAAGATATTTGATGTCTTGGGATGCTCCGAGGAGCAAAAGGTTCCCTTCGCCACCTTTATGTTGCGTGAAGAGGTAGATTACTGGTGGGAATCTGTAAAACGTACCCAGCCTGACGCACTCAAGATGTCTTGAGAGAAGTTCCAAGAGCTATTCAACGACAAGTACTTTCCCGAGAGTATTCTACACATGAAAGAAGTGGAGTTTATCAAATTGGAACAAAACAATATGACCGTGTCGCAATACGAGGCTAAATTTGTGGAGTTATCCCGGTTTACATCCCATTTGGTTGATAATGAGGAGCGAATGACGCGAATGTTTTTAAGAGGTTTGAAACCGGAGATACGTCAATATCTTATTTCTCATAAACTGTGTTTGTACTCAGATGTTGTAAATAGGGCTCGCTTATTGAGCGCCAGAACGAGTCAACGTTAACTAAGAGAAAGCATTTTACAAGGATGAAAATACCAGTGGTATCAATCATCAAAACGGCGACAACAAACGTGGAGGGAATCAACATGCCAGAAATGGTAACCACTTCGGTGGTAATCATGGCCAAGACAGTAAAAATGTACATTTCAAGAAGAGGAGATTCAACAATGATGGAAAGACGTCAGCACCAGCACCCATTGTTAAGGAAGGAGAACGACCACCTATCATATGCTTCAAACGAGGAGGAAAGGGACACATCAGTCCAAACTGCGCGATGCCGTCCAAAGCATGTTATAATTGTGGAAGAGAATGTCACTTAGCCCGATTTTTTCGTTCACCGAAAACAAGTTCAGCTAGGATGGAGGCACCAAAGGTCGTCCCAGAAAAGTCAAAGCCAGTAGTGCAAGGGAGAGCGTTTGTAGTGACCTCCAAGAAAGAAAGGAACCCGAATGAGGTCATCACGGGTAAGCTTATCATAAACTCTAGCGAAATCTATACCTTATTTGATACCGGTTCTACCCATTCTTTTATTTCTCCTACTTGCGCTCAACGATTAAATTTGACTCCGGAGAAATTAGACTTTGATTTATCTGTGGAAACTCCATTGGGAGAAACCTTCATTACATCCACGGTTTATAAGTCTTGTTTGGTTCAAGTTGGTACCCACACATTACCTGTCGATCTTATTGCATTAAAAATACTTGTATTTGATGTAATTCTAGGGATTGATTGGTTAACTACTCATCATGCAAAAATTGATTGTTTTCGTAAGGTTGTTAGCTTTCATATTCCTAATCGACCTTGTAACACCCCCCTCCCGAAAAGGAAAGGGAGGTCACGTGCAATGCACAACAAACCTCAAAATAAGTAAATAGAACACTAATGACTTCACATATTAATAGTGGTGATCCATTAATAAAGTACTAAATACAATTCTCCAAACAGAGTCAAAATAATCAAAACTTAAAATTCGAATCAACCTAGATGGTCAAAGAAAACTCTCTCATCACACTAGCCCTGAATCACCCCTACAAACCTGTCGAAAGAAAAACACAGCATGAGCCAATTGCCCAGTACGGATACAAATATACAACTGATATACGAAAATAATTGAGACAAAATACTGAACAAAGCTTCAAGTGTAAATACGAACGAAAATATAATCTCCAAAGATCTGAATGGAATGTATTTGAATAAACAAAATTGACGAAACCAATTGAAGAATAAAGAAATAACGAACTGAAATAACTAACTCAATGAATTGAACTGAACAGAAATAAACAAAACTAATACAATGAAATAATAGGCTGAATCAAATGGTTGGGTGTTATTCATACCGAGTGAGCTCAGAAATATACGTTGCCACATAGGCAAGTCAAATGATACAACACAGGCAACCAAAATAATGTCACACAGACAAATCACACATTGGACTGCGAATTCAAATCTATGTAAATCGGATAGGTGTGTTTGGCACAACATCACAAATCCACAGAACAGAAAACTAGGGTTAACCCATACGCCTCCCACAACAAAACACCAAATGGCCCATTTACTCCGGAGCCCAAAATGGAGACGTCGTGGACTAATCACACTGCCACGGAAAGTGTCATGCCTCTCGTGCCAAGACAACATGCCTGTGGTACCCCCACAGGTAGTTATAGCTCAGGTATACCCTACGGTATATTCTAACAAAAATATCATGTCACAACACATGCGACAAAATACCAACAAAAGGGTTCTATATGTACATGTTGAACCAAATCAAATTATAGTCACAAGGTCTCAAAAGAAGGTAAAGAATATGTACCTCTACAATTATCAAAATAAATAGTACTAAACATGATAACCTAATTCAAAGAGTACAAATACGAGTCATATGTATCAACTCTAAAATGAAACTAATATATTTATTTCACAGGAAACAATTATGTGAAATCATAACAGAATTCGAAATAAGGAAACAACGAACAAATTAAATTTAACAAGAGTATCGCTGAAAGAGTACGGAATCCGTACTTGGAATAAGCAAATACCCAAAATTATTATCCCAATATAGTTCGTTAAGTTCCTTCCATTCAAACGACTTGAACAAAATAATAATAAATATAAGTACACTTATAAAAATATATATATTTTTTATCATTAATAATTTAATTATTAATACAATTAAATTTATCAAGAAAAAAATTTATTACTATCATCAATGTAATGAATTAGTTCATTATGCAAAATTTCCAAAGATAGCTTTTATAATCTTAACATTAAATTTAATTACTTATCTAAATATTATACAAATACATATATACTAATTAAACCATTTCCATTAGTCTTCTGTGATTCCATTTAGTAATATAATTAAGCCTCCATTCCCATTGATCATGATTATACATTAAACATTATATGTATATGTTATATATTAGATAACAAACAACACATAACTTATTATATATAGCAATTAAACAACTTTTGCAAATATAAAGTCACTTTCAATATTTTCATTATTTTAATCGGACAATTCCCTCCTTGATTGAATATATATGCTGACTATTCACTCAATCGATACTTATTAGATTATTAGACATATAATTGCAGAACTCTTTTATAACTGATTCGGAAAAATTCTTCATAGTTATCTTACATGTACTTATATATTTATATTACTTAATATCCATCCATCATCATACAAATACTCAAGGAAAATATACTACAAAAGTGATTTTCAAACCATAATATACTAACCTGAATTGATTCTCACTATTGATTGTTAATTCCTCCTCCGTCTTGAGCCGTCGCCTCTCTCTTGCTCTATTTTCCCTCGAAATATTGTATAACAAAATAAGATTAGGACTAGCTTTTTATTAATTAAGAGGGTCTTACCCTAATGAACTTTTAATTGGGTTCAATGAATATTAAGGCCCAAATTTGTAATCAAATAATATTATCCATCACTTTTAATTAGCCCACATAAATTTAACCCAAACATAAGAAAACTAACATAAATTTAGTCTGTCTTATAAAAAGTCCAATTAAAAGCTTTTATAATATATTTTATTATTATTATTATTATTATTTTATTTTTATTTATTTTTTTACGGGTATTACATTACCTCCCCCTTAAAAAGGATTCCGTCCCCGGAATCAAAAGAATGGAACGCACCTAATTTTCAAAGAGATGCGGATCATACTCCACTCGAATAGACTCCTCCATCTCTCAAGTGGCTTCCCGCTCCGAATATTTTATTTTATTTTATTTCTTCAAAATGTTAACAAATGGGATTATCTTCCACCTCATACCCCCACTCTTGAAAATTTAACATTACCTCAAGTTTCTCCCTTACTCAAAATTGTAGAGGCCGAAAGACTGAAGACACCTGATTTGGATTCACTCAATTCCGACATCAGATGAATAAATTATAATTTTTCTAATGGACTGCAGTGCGTATAAGTATATATTCTACTCGAAAATTCAACTAATCAAATTAGAATAGGATTAAAGTTACAACTTCACTCTTTAAATATAAATATAGCTCAATATAGGAGCTACCAAAACTATAATGGACTTCCCATTTTTAATTTAATCGATTATTTAATTATCTACTAAAAAAATTTAACTTTCCAAACAAAACAAAGAAGAAGAAGAAAAATACCTTTCTCAATTTGAATACAATTGTATAAAATAAAATTAATTAATATTTAATTTTTAAAAATATGGGTTATTACATTTTTCACCCCTTAAAATAATTCCTTCCTCCGAATTCAAATAAGTTACATAACGTTTAATTTAGTTTTTATTTAAATTACATAATTATTCATAAACTTTAATTAAGATGTAGCGCCGCCATTTGTAACGATCAAGCCTGGTAAGTCCATCGGTCCACACAATTATCCATGTACTCGTAAAAGATTCGTCAGCTAGCGTGTCAATCCTTGGTAAGGTTCTTCGCGTTGCATCAAATTAGATCACATGATCCACCATTGGTGCGGGCCGTCGCTAATATCTTTGAGTTTCATTCTTGCAAATGTACGTACTCTTCGGAACATAACTCGAAAACACAAAATTTTATTCATCTAAATACGATTCGAATACCCAAAATATTTAAAATTATTTTTAACTCGTAAAATGTTTATGTTCTACACATGACAAAGATTTAACAAATTATTTTTATTTTATTTATTTATTTTACATAAATACATGCAAAACTTCAATGACATCGGACAAACAAAACAATTGTACAAATTATATCTCCAACTCACCCTAAGAACTCAAGAGTTTCAAAATATCATAACTTAGAATCAAATTAGTTCTCAAATAATATTACACCAAAAATATATTACTACTAAGATCTCTTCCTCACCATACCAAACTCCAAATCATATATCCTACTATCTGAATAAGTAAACTATAGCTTTCAAAACCTCTTAAAGATTCATCACTTATTGTATATATCTAATAATTCAATGAATCAATCATTCTCTTAATGCAATTCTTAACCCAACAAATTCCAAGATCTCCACACACTATCACTCAAAATTTCATATAAGATAACTCCAATATTCTACTAGGAAATAATCGCAAAATTCATTTACTTCAAAAAAAAAATTTAATCTAATTACCTCGAATTTCTACAACAGCTCAAAATTACAAGAGATCCTCTGTACTTAATAATTTTCACTTTATCATATTATCCCACCGATTCACATACCTCAAATTATTCACAACTTAACAAAAATCAGAATCTAACCCAAATCAAATCCTCAATTCCAAAATCATAATAATTTGTAATTACCTAAAATAACTCTAACAAAAAAAAATTCTCCAATATCAAAACTCGCTGATACAAATGCTCATATCATAATCGTATAATCATTTCTTAACTGAACAAAATATGGCATTCTACTTCTTAATGATCAAATCACAATCCTTAACTAATATTATTGCTCCAACGCATAACAATAATAATCTTAACAAATTATCTCACCTTTCTCAAATCAACTACAACTCAAAAAGTGGAGGACAATTCGTCAAAATCAAGACCAACCAAATAGAGAACAAACTCGAGTTGAACTCCTACGTCTACCCAGTGATTTATCCACAACTCACAGGTCAAACCTAAATAGGTTTTCTACAAGAAAGAACCTGGCTTTGATACCATCTATGTAACACCCCTCCCCCCCCCCCCCCTCCCGAAAAGGAAAGGGAGGTCATGTGCAAAGCACAACAAACCTCAAAATAAGTAAATAGAGCACTAATGACTTCACATATTAATAGTGGTGATCCATTAATAAAGTACTAAATACAATTCTCCAAACAGAGTCAAAATAATCAAAACTTAAAATTCGAATCAACCTAGATGGTCAAAGATAACTCTCTCATCACACTAGCCCTGAATTACCCCCTACGCAAAACTCTCATTCGGAAGAAAAACACAAAGACGAAAGCCAATTGCCCAAAGACGGATACAAATATACAACTGATATATGAAAACAATTGAGACAAAATACTGAACAAAGCTTCAAATGTAAATACGAACGAAAATATAATCTCCAAAGATCTGAATGGAATATATCTGAATAAACAAAATTGACGAAATCAATTGAAGAATAAAGAAATAACGAACTGAAATAACTAACTCAATGAATTAATCAATCGAATCAAACAAACAAAACTAATACAATGAAATAATAGGTCAATCAAATGGTTGGGTGTTATTCATACCGAGTGAGCTTAGAAATATCGTTGCCACGCCGCCACAAAAGAATGCCACAGTCAAATGAAATGATACCACACAGGCAACCAAAATAATGTCACACAAACAAATCACACATTGGGCTGCGAATCCAAATCTATGTAAATCGGATAGGTGTGTTTGGCACAACATCACAAATCCGCAGAACAGAAAACTAGGGTTAACCCATACGCCTCCCACAACAAAACACCAAATGGACCATTTACTCTGGAGCCCAAAATGGAGACGCCGTGGACTAATCACACTGCCACGGAAAGTGTCATGCCTCTCGTGCCAAGACGACATGTCTGTGGTACCCTCACAGGTAGTTATAGCTCAAGTATACCCTACGGTATATTCTAACAAAAATATCATGTCACAACACATGCGACAAAATACCAACAAAAGGGTTCTATATGTACATGTTGAACCAAATCAAATTATAGTCACAAGGTCTCAAAAAGAAGGTAGCAACATGTACCGCTCTACAATTATCAAAATAAATAGTACTAAACATGATAACCTAATTCAAAGAGTACAAATACGAGTCATATGTATCAACTCTAAAATGAAACTAATATATTTATTTCACAGAAAACAATTATGTGAAATCATAACAGAATTCGAAATAAGGAAACAACGAACAAATTAAATTTAACAAGAGTATCGCTGAAAGAGTACGGAATCCGTACCTGGAATAAACAACGTAATACCCAAAATTATTATCACAATATAGTTCGTTAAGTTCCTTCCGTTCGAACGACTTGAACAAAATAATAATAAATATAAGTACACTTATAAAAATATATATATTTTTTTATCATTAATAATTTAATTATTAATACAATTAAATTTATTAAGGAATAAATTTTATTACTATCATCAATGTAATGAATTAGTTCATTATGCAAAATTTCCAAAGATAGCTTTTATAATCTTAACATTAAATTTAATTACTTATCTAAATATTATACAAATACATATATACTAATTAAACCATTTCCATTAGTCTTCAGATTCCATTTAGTAATATAATTAAGCCTCCATTCCCATTGATCATGATTATACATTAAACATTATATGGATATGTTATATATTAGCTAACAAACAACACATAACTTATTATATATAGCAATTAAACAACTTTTGCAAATATAAAGTCACTTTCAATATTTTCATTATTTTAATCGACAATTCCTCCTTGATTGAATATATATGCTGACTATTCACTCAATCGATACTTATTAGATTATTAGACATATAATTACAGAACTATTTTATAACTGATTCGGAAAAATTCTTCATAGTTATCTTACATGTACTTATATATTTATATTACTTAATATCCATCCATCATCATACAAATACTCAAGGAAAATATACTACAAAAGTGATTTTCAAACCATAATATACTAACCTGAATTGATTCTCACTATTGATTGTTAATTCCTCCTCCGTCTTGAGCCGTCGCCTCTCTCTTCCTCTATTTTCCCTCAAAATATTGTATAACAAAATAAGATTAGGGCTAGCTATTTATTAATTAAGAGGGTCTTACTCTAATAAACTTTTAATTGGGTTCAATGAATATTAAGGCCCAAATTTGTAATCAAATAATATTATCCATCTATTTTAATTAGCCCACATAAATTTAACCCAAACATAAGAAAACTAACATAAATTTAGTCTGTCTTATAAAAAGTCCAATTAAAAGCTTTAATAATATATTTTATTATTATTATTATTATTTTATTTTTATTTATTTTTTTACGGGTATTACAGACCTATTATGCGAATTCAAGCAAACAAACCATTAAAATCAACCATCGCTATCTCAAGCCATAAAGCTATTCGCTTATTGAAAACGGATGTCAAGCTTTCTTAGCTCATGTCACGATCTAAACAAAATACGCCGCTTTTGAATAATATTTCTATTGTTAATGAATTTCCGACGTATTCTCAAGAACTTCATGGCTACCCCCCAGAGCGTGAAATTGAATTTTGTATCAACCTTGAACCCTAAGACAAAACCCATTTCTATCTATTGCCCATCGAATGGCTCTTATCAACTTCGGAGTTAAAGACTCAACCGCAGAATTGTTAGACATCGCTTTATTCGTCCCTAGTACTTCTCCTTGGGGTGCTCCTGCTCTATTCGTGAAGAAGAAAGATGGGAGTATGCGACTTTGTATTGATTATCGGGAGTCAATCATGTCACCATCAAAAATAGGTACCCATCGCCACATATCGATGACCCGTTTGACCAATTTCAAGGAGCCAAATTCTTTTCAAATATTGATCTTCATTCCGGATATCACCGATTAAAGATTAGAACCGATGACATTCCAAAGACGGCTTTCAAAACTCGGTACGGGCATTATAAATTCCTAGTCATGTCCTTTGGATTGACTAATGCTCCCTTTGCCTTCATGGATATGATGAACCGAAAGTATTCAAGGAATATTTGGATCACTTTGTGGTCGTCTTTATTGATGACATCCTTATTTATTCCAAAAGCCATGAAGATCATGAGCAACACTTGAGGTTGATACTCCAAAAGCTTCGTGAATATAAGCTTTATGCCAAGTTGAAGAAATGCGAGTTCTGGCTTGAGGAAATAGCATTCCTTGGGCACGTGGTATCAAGTCATGGAATATCTGTTGACCCAGCAAAGATTGAAGTTATTCAAAACTGGGAACAACCTAAATCAGTGACCAAAGTACGTAGCTTTCTCGGCTTAGCTGGTTATTATCGGAGATTCGTAGAAGGGTTTTCTCGAATCGCTACTCCACTAACTCAAATTTGACTCGTAAATATACAAAGTTCATTGAGCGAGGAATGTGAGAAGAGTTTTCAAGAACTCAAGAGGAGACTCATTTCAAAGACTGCTTTGACAATACCATCCGGTTCGGAGGATTTGTCATCTACAAAGATGCTTCGGCAAAAGGTTAGTATGTGTTCTCATGCAACATGGGAAAGTCATAGCCTATGCCTCACGACAACTCAAAGAATATGAGAGGAATTATCCTACTCATGACCTAGAGTTAGTAGCTGTGGTCTTCGCACTTAAAATTTGGAGGCATTACTTGTATGAGGAGAAGGTGGAGATCTTTACGGATCATAAAAGCCTCAAATATTTCTTCACTCAAAAGGAACTCAACATGCGACAATGACGTTGGCTTGAACTGTTGAAAGATTATGATCATACCATCCAATACCATCCTGGAAAAGTGAACGTGGTAGCTGATGCATTGAGTAGAAGATCATATGCAAGTATGAGTACGATATTGTCAACATAAAGGCCCATTTTGTGTGACTTGCAAAGGATGGAGATAGAGTTAAAGACTCCAGGGACCCATGTGATGATGGCGAATATACGAGTAGAACCGACTTTAATTGATAAAGTTAAAGCTGCTCAAGCTACAGACCTGGAGCTGATGCGTATGTGGAAGAAAGTGCGAGAAGGTGCTATGCCGGAAGCAAGAATCGGTGAAGAAGGAATTCTTCGAGTCAACTCCAGAATTTGTGTTCCTAACGACCCTGATTTAAAGTATAAAATCATGATGGAGGCGCACAACACACCGTTTGCAATCCATCCTGGGAGTACCAAAATGTATCATGATCTTCGACATACATTTTGGTGGGGCAATATGAAGAGAGAGATATAATCGCTTATCTCAAGGTGTCTAACGTGTCAACGTGTCGGCGCGAGCATCAAGTACCAAAAGGTCCATTGCAACCACTTGAAATTCCGTAATGGAAGTGGGAGCACATTACCATGGATTTCGCACTGGCCTTCCTAAGGTTTCTCAAGGTATAGATGCGATTTGGGTCATTGTTGATAGATTGACGAAGTCCGCTTCATTTCTTCCGATACGAGAAACTTATACACTTGAACGCCTTGTTCAGATGTGACATAAACGAGATTATAAGATCGCATGGTATGCCGCCTCTATAGTTTCGATCGAGACCCAAGATTCACTTCACGATTTTGGGTTAGTTTGCAGAAAGCTATGGGCACAGATTTACGATTTAGCTCTCAAGATATCATCCTCGGATGGACTGGACAATGGAGAGAGACTATTCAAACTCTTGAAGATCTATTAAGACTCTGGTCCTTGATTTCAAGGAAGTTGGGACAAGTTCTTACCATCGGTGGAGTTTTCCTACAACAATAGTTATCAAGCAAGTATTCGCATGGCTCCATTCAATCGTTGTATGGAAGAAAATGTCGCTCTCCAAAGATCTTTGGGATGAGGTGGGTGAAGCAACGTTATAGGGACCGAGTTGAGTACGTATGACTACTTTAAAAGATTCAAACGATCCCAATGTATAAAACCTCACAAGATCGATAAAAGAGTTATACCGATCTTCATCGAAAGGACGTGAAATTCGATATAGAGATCATGTGTTGTTACGTGTCGCTCTATGGAAAGGAGTTACGAGATTTGGAAAGAGAGAAAGTTCAATCCTCGATTCATCTACCCATTTTAACCCTTGATCGAGTAAGAACTGTGGCCTATAGACTCGCTTTTACCGCCAAGTATGTCTCGTGTTCATAACGCTTTTCACATATCCATGTTACGTAAATATGTGGAAGACCCAACCATATTATCGAAGTTAGAATCGACGAAATAGCGTAAGATTTGACGATGAAGAGGTTCCTATTCAAATCTTGGATAAGAAGGAATATATTCTACGCACCAAGGTTATACCTCAAGTCAAAGTTTTGTGGAGAAACCACGATATTGAGAAAATGACTTGGGAGTTAGAATCTGAAATGAAATCAAGGTATCATTACCTCTTCGACATACCAGGTACGTACCCTAATTTCGAGGGCAAAATTTCATAAGAAGGGGAGATTGTAAAACCCCAACTTTTTGAATAAAGATGAATTTTCTATAAATATTATTTTTGAATATTATGGAGTGAAATTGATATAAGGTTATAGTTGTGGGTAATATTTATAAATTTTGCATAGTATGCAAGTTGTTATATTATATTCGATTGGTTGGGGAATATTCGCTTTTAGCAGGAATATTAGTACAACTACAAGCAATCATCAGTGGACCCCTATAATAGAATTATTATCGATCGAGAAAACGACAAAAATATTTTTATGAAAATAACGCTAGAAGTTTTACCGCTGATATCTTGTTGAACTACTCTCAGAGTAAAAGTATAAAGAATACGCTGGCGTCGTTAATAGAATAATACCTGTATTGATTATCGATGCTTAAGTGAGAAGTTATTCAATTTTGTTCAATTATTGTTATAGTAATTGTTGATAAGATCTCACGTTATTTGATTCAATTATTGTCGATATTTATTATATTGTTAAAATCAATAATCGAGACGACAAAAATTATTAATATTATTATTCGCAATATTAACAATGTTTAGAAGTTCATCAAGGAGAGGTTTGGTCACCTAATCATACCACATGATAGGGAGAAATCCTTATTGGAAAGCCCTCTTTTCTGGGAACGACCTGGTCGATTAATATTGTGAATTATAATAAAGATGATGAATGTTGTTAAAATTATTAAGGTGATTTTTATGAAGTTTGCTTATTTTATGGATTCCTATTTACCCATTTTTCAAAATAATCAGTAGAAAATTATTTAAAGGTGGGGCCCACATGTGGGGGCCATATGTGGGGCCCATATGTGTTGGAAAAATGATTTTTGAAAATGGAAGAGTATACGTATGAAAGTATATGTATGTATTGAGTATATGGTGGGAGAAAATGATATGTGAAAGTGATAGGTGTGTGATGTGTGTGTGAGTGGAAAATGGTGGAAAAGTGGTAGTGAGATAGTGATGTGTAAAGAGTGTAGCGAAATGTGATTGATTTTTTTGTGGGTGGGGGATTGATGTTGGTTATGGGGAGAAAAATTAAGTGGTGTATATATAATATCGATATATATAAGTTGAAAACATGTGTTTATATATATGTATTATATTTTAATTTTGTTGTGATTTTATCGTTAGTTGATCGACTTTATCAGATTTGGTTAAAGAAATAATTCTCGCAGAAATAATTCATTCATAAACAAGACACTTCCATTCTCCCATAAATAAGCTAATTCCTTCATTATTTCTTACGAATTCACCTTGAAACTCTGAGAGAAAAATTATAGAGAGAAATAAGAAAGATTTTTCTACTTAACTACTCTAATATTCAGCTTCTTTTTTACTAGAAAGGTGTTATTTTTTTCTTATTCATGAAGAGAACTGTTGTTATTCCATTTCTTATTTTTCTGTTGGAATAACCTCAGATACGCTATTTCTACCCTATACTTGGTGACATTCTTCTATTATTTTATCTTTACTATTCATTGAATATCCTCATGTTCATAAGGCTTTTTTACGCCGAATTCGATTCCGCCTTTTTATTATTCTCGCTGGAATATCCTCGTCACATACGCTTTTATGTCGCACACGGTTCGCTTTTTATTATTATTCATTGGAATATCCTGTTCATGCATTTTACGCCGGACCTTCGATTCCGCCGTTATTTAGTATTCTGTTGGAATAATCTGTCTATGTGAAGTACCGCATGCATGGTGATTTTTTTTATTATTCCATTCTTTATTATACTCAGTTGGTTAAAATTTTGACTTTTATACTCCATAAAATTAGTGGAATATCCTCGATATTTCAAGGCTTCATCTAAAGATCTTTTCATGAAAATATTCTTCCGAGCATTCTTGAATTTTACTCTACAAAGCAAAGATCATGTCGATAATTTGGACATTATTAGTTTCGGATAAATTAATTTTTGAACTTGTTTTATCAATTCTTATATCATTGTCATCATCCTCATATTTATATTTTTGAAAGTCATCTATCATGAGAATAATGTAGATGGACTTGGTATGATTACGACCGAGATTATTCTTGTAATCATGGCCGTAAATGTTACAAATGATGTGGTAAAAGTCCTCATTGGCCCGTAGTGCATTGATGGACGCTTGTTGGCAAGATCACGACCATTAATGAATACACAAATATTCTTGGCCATAAAGGTATGGATAATTGTGGTCGTGATACTAAAGAATATCCTCGGCCGTAGTGCAAGGGGTGATTCAATGATGTGGATTATTTATTGTCGAGTCCCAAAGATAACAAAGATGAAAAACTTTTAAATCATAAAAGATAGTAGATTTTATTTTCTACTGACTTTTTAATGGATTGCTTGTTCGCCACAAGCTTAAACTTGATGTCTATTATATTTTATCGCTTTAACATTGTTGGAGACTATTGATAATTTATTCGCATTATCTTAGTCATAATATTTCATCGGGCTAGTTGAGCTCACCCTTTTTTTTCACCGCTCTCTCTTGAAATGAGAATATAACTGGGACGAGTAGGAGAACGGAGTGATGGTCCAGAGGATAGCATTAGTAGTCCTCACTATTCTATGAAATAGTGTGATAATGATTGTAATGAGGACTCCTTTTAAGTTTGTATAATCTCTAGTAGACAATATTTGTATTCAAACTCACAGTTTATATTTTGTCGTATTGTACACGACAGTTGTATTAGTAAGTTGTATTTGAATTTTGTACCATGTATCTGGCGACCCAAGATGGATGATGTATACCTAATTTTGGGGGCGTCACAGTCTCCACGTGTCCCGAGGCAGAAGACTCGTGGATGCGACTCATTTTGAGAATTGATTGAGAGATTGGATTGGTGGCTAGAAGGGCAGGACGACCTGGGCATTACTTTGACGACTAAAGGTAAATTTGGAATTTTCCCGAGGACATGTGCCTAACACATGACCACTCTTCAGAAAACACTATAAATACCCCCTTCCACCCCATTGGGAAGGGGGACCTCACTTTGGACTTTTTGGACCTTTTAGAAGACTAAGAGACTTTGAGATTCTCTCTCTACCTGAAGCACTCAAGAAAGCCCTCTGAATCCTTGCTACCCTAACAAGGTTTTCAGATTCTAAGAGTTTTGCCACGTGTTGTTGGAGTAATTGCTCACCTATTATTCACTCCTCTTCAATCAATCAATCAATTCCGTACTTTTGGTGAATTTCTCTTTTCCTCAACTAACACGAAATCCTAACTCTAGCAAGGTACGATTTTCTTGCCCACGACCAATTTAAGTAATTTTTCATTTCATTTCATTTTTTAATTTTCTTTTCCGATGGGTTGCAGTGTGAATTAGAGAAAGAATAGAGGCAGATTCTTTCTAATGTCGAGTCAGAAGAGATTACAGTCTAATTCAGTTATTGGTTTAAGGGGCATTGGCCAAGGTTTTGGATTGCCATGCCCATCTAAATTCCAGACTGGGCACTAGCCATATGGTAAAATTCTGATGTCACGAGCTATTCATGTGAACAGCAATGATAGTAAGTCGGGATCAGACATGGATACAGGCTCAGACTCGGATGGTGAAGTTTATGCTTTTAAGTACTCTGTTAATTCATTGCCCAGGATGAAAAAATTCCCAAATCATTGCATAGGAATTCAGCAGACAAAATTCACTCGGATGCAATTCAACAGAAAAAAGGGAATCGTGTGGAGAGATTGGGAGGTGGAGGTGCTCGAAGCCGAGTTGCAGGTTCTGGTTATACAGTTGAAGACTCATTAGATTCAGTTAGTAGCTCTGAAGTTTCATCTAGGTTGCTCTCAAGCAGTAGTGCTGGTGTACCTAAAAGGTACAGTTTAGAGGGTGATCATTCCGGTCATTTACAGCCAAATTAATATGAAGACAGTGGCCAAACAGGTTCTGATTTTAATCTCTTTCTTACTGTTTTGAATTGGTATTACTGATTTGAATAGATATGGTCGGTCATATAGCAAGACAAAAAAATTTATAGGAGAAAATTTTGGACTAATTTGTACACATGCTCATTTCCAATACAAATTAATGTTTTGATTTGATGTATACCTTTTTCCTGTATGCCTCTTGTCAGTTATTGTTGAATGTTTGTTGAAGCTAAAATAGGATTTATTAACTGTTAAGTTGACAGTTGGAACTGAAGATATAATTGTTTCAAGAGAGTTTTCTCTTAAGGATATATAGAAAATTTGACATGAAAATGTTTCCAATTATTTTACTTTCCCTGTTCAAACCTGGAAATTAGTTATTACCTCTCTTAGTTAATCAAATGCCAATTATAAAATGCATGCTTCACTGAGGATTTGTAGTTCATCTTTTTTTGGGCTAATGAAAAATTTGTTCAATTTATCTGGACCATATGATGTGTAACAGATGTCTCTGATTATTGGCACATGTATTTTTACCTTTATTTTTTAAAAACATAATCCTTTAATGTTGTACAGAAAATGTCTACTCGATACATTTTTTTTATTTGAAATTAAGAAACTAACACTATTCTCAGTGAAACAAACTTGATCACATCACTACAAGAAATTGGGTCATAGGCGACGGGGTTACTGGCGACGGCGGATGTCCCGTCGAGAATGACCTCTTTAGCGACGGCCTATCCGTTGTCACCGAGTCCCGTCGATAATAACCTTTTCCCAGTCTTAAATTTGGTGGGCTTTTATCGCGGGAGAGGGAAAGTCATAGGCGACGGCTCAAAAGTATACAGGCGACGGGGATGCCGTTGTAAATGACACAATAACGACGAGCGCAATCTCGACGGCACGGCCGTCGAGAATGAGTCTTTTTAAAAGCCCTACCCACGACGAGAACAACTACTTTCTTTTCCCTCCCTCTTCCTCTACTCTGCTACTGATATCGCCATTGAAGAACAAAGCTTC
Source organism: Panax quinquefolius (assembly GCA_020205615.1). Classification (NCBI taxonomy): domain Eukaryota; kingdom Viridiplantae; phylum Streptophyta; class Magnoliopsida; order Apiales; family Araliaceae; genus Panax; species Panax quinquefolius. The sequence continues at coordinate 106,036,208 of CM035171.1, read as the reverse complement.
AAGGTCGTCAGCTCCCCCTCCTCCCATATCGCCGGCGCCGGCGAGCCTCCCCCTCCAGCCATACTCCGGCCACCACACGTACGGCGCTCCACCTCTCCTTTCTTTTTTACTCGTGGTTTCGCTCAACTTGAAATAGGTATGATTAGAAGTTAGAACACAAATTTCTGTTGTTAATTAGTGTTTTATATCTAACAATTAAATTTGGAGTTGGAAAAGGGGTTTTGTTACATCTCCTACTATTTTGTTAGCAGTCTGATTCTTCTTTTCGGTTTTGTTACAGACCTTTTTATTGCCAAAATTGCTCTGTGTATTTATGTTTAAATATGATTCTACTTATTTGGGTATTAATTGTTTGTGGCACTAGTTCTAGATCAATTGTAATTGCTTCTTGAAGGTCTGCATCTGCTATACGGAAAGAGACATCTAACTAAAATTAGATGGCTTATTTTGGTGTTTGTTTGGGTTCTTTAGAACTAAAATCTCCTGAAAGTTTAGAATAATAACTAATTACAATTGATAAAGCATAACAAAATTGGGCTCTACAGGCTCAAACTGGCTCACACTTTGGCACGTGTTGGATGTATTATCATTAATCAATAAATTAACTTGCTTTAGTGAACCAAAGATAAAAACTGAAATTCAAGAAGGAGAATAAGTTTATGCCGATTGAATAATATCCAGTTCAAGGTGGTTAAGCTATTTAGGCTATCTGAATCCTTAAGTGAAAAAAAATAATGTGTGCTCAAATGAGACCTACATATTATTTTTCAAAATAATATCTCCTATAACTCCACCAGGCACCAACATATTCTTCTTTATTTAGATGCAAAACAAAGTATATTACTTTATTACTTCCCCAACCCTTCTTAAGTTAGGCACCAAATTTGCATTCCCAGTATATTACTTTATTCTTCTAAGCCCCACAAATATTTAATCTTATTGTAGCAGCTAAATTGGTTAATTTATCAGTTACAACATAAAAGAAGTTTCGATATTACAATCAGATAGATGCAGAGCATAATCATTAGACACTCAAATATATCCTAAAATATCGCCTGACTTTATTTACTTTGACACTCTAAAATATCCTAAAATATCCTAAAATATCGCCTGACTTTATTTTAGGATATATTAGACACTCAAATATATCCTAAAATATCGCCTGACTTTATTTATGTCTGTATTTACTTTGATTAGATCATCATTGTCTTTTGATTTATAATCTATATTTATATTGTCAACCCTCTTCACTGTAAGCTAAATAATTCTGAACATGCTTTGACCCACCCTAATAGACATTAAAACATAAATTCACTTTGTTTTCTGGTGCTTTTGGATTATGAGAAATATAATGTCGATGCATTGCTAGATTTAATGTAATCATTTTCGATTTTACATTACAATTTATCCTGGTTAGGATCCTCAAATTGTATAGGATCTTCTAATTCTTAATTATTTGTTTTTTTCCTATGCGAGGCTGGGTCAAGAAATTTTTTCATTATACTTTCACATTCCATAGTTTAGGAAGCTTAGAAACCCGTTTGAGATTCACTTAGTAGGAGTGAATCTCAAATAGTCCCCGTTTTGGGACTGTTCTTGTATGTTTCGATCTCACTTAGGAGGTGTTAACGACTTGAGCACGTCTTTATATTTTTTGAATTTTTGGTCAGTATATATCTCTTGATGTTCTTCGGGTGCATATTTAGACTACCATGTGTTAGTCTATTTCGTGTACTTGAAGACCATGGGAAGGTGCTACCAAAATTTCTGAAAAATATAAAGATGTGTTCAAGTTGTTGGCATCAGTGAGGCGACACATCCGGGAATGGGATATAAGCCTGACCCGTTAGAGTGGGAGATGAAGTTAGGAAACGCATAAACTTGCATATACATTAACTTAGAGACTTGATTGTGTTTGTCTGACTTTCCATATATATAACAGACAGTTGTCCGAGATGTCTGTTGATCGAAGTTGGATGGAACGTAGGGTAGCCACTGATAGGAGTGTGCTTAGCTCTGAGTATCGTAGTGGGGTTGAATAGTTTCTCAACTTCGCGTTTGAGCAAGTCAGCGGCGATGAGATCAGATGTCCTTGTAAGAGGTGTGTGAATGAAGTGTGGAAGGAAAGGAGTGATGTCATGTGCGACTTATTTGCGTATGGGTTCAAGCGGGTTATACGACATGGATCTATCATGGGAAAACTGGTTGGATGAACATGAATCGAACCTAATCCAAGGTGATGAAACCTTTCGATGTCTTTAACATGATAGTCGGGTTACTCGGTTCATACTTCCAAATGAATACGATGAGGATGGCGATGGCGTTGAAAGCAAGAGCCGAATGATGGGGCTAAGGGTTTCTATGAGTTATCAGATGAAGCGTAATGACGCCATCAGTGACGACCAGCACGAAAAACACACCGCCTTATCTCGCCGTGACTAAGTTTTTACACTTCACCAACGAAAATGATCAGAAGCGAGAGAGGTTTTAATGAACTATTAAGCATTGAGAAGGAGTGTTTACCTGCAGGCAATAAGTTACCGGAGTCGTACTATGATGTGAAGAAAATGGTCAAAAGTCTCAATCTAGGGTATGAGAAGATTGATGCTTGTGAGAATGATCAGATGTCAGACACGGTGATGTCCATAAAGATAAGAGGTCATGGATATTTGTGGTACAAGTAGATACTGTGAACAGCGCAAGAAAAAGGGAAAAGACGTGCTGAGAAAGATCTTACGTTACTTTCCCATTGCCTCGAGGCTTCAGTGGTTGTTCATGTTAACACATACTGCCGAGGATATGAGGTGGCACTCTACACGGGACATAGTTGAAGGTCAACTGACACACCTGGCATATGGGCTTGAGTGGAAAAATTTTGATAACAAGCACCCCTCATTTTCTGAAGAGGTTCGCAATGTTAGGCTTGGACTTGTTACGAATGGGTTTAATCATGCTTAACTGCCTTACACAAAGCCCTACTCAACTTGGGCTATGATTATTGTGGTGTATAACCTCCCGCCTTCGATGTGCATGAAAGATCCCTACATGTTCATGCCTTTACTAATTCCGGGTGATAAGAGTCCGAGTAAAGACATCAATGTATACCTCAGGCCGTTAGTTGATGAGTTGAAGATGTTGTGGGAAAAAGGGGTTCAAACTTATGATGTATCTCTTAAGCAAAACTTTGACATGAGGGCGCTTTTATCAGTGGACAATAAATGACTTCCGGCGTTAGAATGATCAAATGGATGGTCGACTCACGGGGCTTGTCATGTCCCCATGTGCATGGGGTCAATTGAAGCTATCGCGGCTCAAAACATGGGGGAAAATGAGTTTCTTTGCAACATCCAGACAGTTTTTACCGATTGAACATCGTTATCGACGGATGAGTAGACAATTCAATCGAAAAATAGAGAAACGTCAAGTACACGCCATCTTTCCGGGTCGTGGTGTTGAGTTGGATTAGTCGTTTGAAGTTTCCACCTCCGTGGAAGAATCACATTGGAGCGAGCTTATGGTTATGGCAAGGTTCATAATCGACACACAAATCCATGTTCTTTGACCGCTTTATTGAAATACACTCTGCATCTGCTCATTGTATAGACCCGATGCATACTTGAAGAACGTGTTTGATAACATTTTTTATACAAATCCTAGATGTCGCTGGTAGAACAAAGGACAACAACAACAAGTCGAGGCTTGATTTGGTAGAAATGAACATTAGGGAAGATCTGGTACATCGTCGGAGGGTAAGAAGATGGTCACGCCTAAAGTCGAATATACTTTGACCAGGAATGTTAATATTGATATGTAATTGGATCGATGGACCGGGCTACTGGATGGATATTCTTCAATATAGCAAGGTGTTGTAAAGTCGAAGAGTTGAAGTTTCGGGGTCTCAAAAGTCATGATTGTCACGTATTCATGCAGAAGTTGATCCCTGTGGCATTTATCGACTTGTTACCAAAATGTGTGGAGGGGTCAATTGCTGAAAGGTATGTTATGGAGGAACTTGTTAATTTTTGCTCGTTGTACTTTGAGCTGAATGTTCAGACGAAGCACAATCGCTTACGTCGGAATCAGGTTGTTGCGCATGAGGAAAATGGAGAATTAACGGCCTTTAGTCATCCTATACGCCCATTCAGTGGTAAAAAAAGGCGATTCTTAACCGATAGTGAGTATGCAGCTACCACATTGTATGCACTTGTCAACATGAATGAAGTAGCGCAATACATTAAGTAAGTAGTCATAACTATATATGTTTGGTGTAATTGTGTCAAGTTCCTTTACAAACACATTGAGTATATAACTGTGCTGCAGTCAATATGATGCTGAAGTACGTGAAGCGAATCCGAGTATATCGGACGGGGATTTGCAAAATTTGAGAAATGGAGAATTTGTGCAATGGTTTAAAGATCGTGTAAGTCTAACCTTTACAAGTTCAATGAATCTACCATCATAGATTTATTCTTATGGCGTAATTAACTTTAGAATATGTTGTGATCATGTACATTAGGTCCTCACAGATGAGTTAGCTGACAATTGACAGTATATATACAGATATGATAAATCCGAGTATATATACAGTATATATACATATATGATAGTATATAACTGTGCTGCAGTCAATATGATGCTGAAGTACGTGAAGCGAATCCGAGTATATCGGACGGGGATTTGCAAAATTTGAGAAATGGAGAATTTGTGCAATGGTTTAAAGATCGTGTAAGTCTAACCTTTACAAGTTCAATGAATCTACCATCATAGATTTATTCTTATGGTGTAATTAACTTTAGAATATGTTGTGATCATGTACATTAGGTCCTCACAGATGAGTTAGCTAACAATTGATAGTATATATACTGAGATATGCGCTGCATACCACACACCTGCGATCGTGGTGGGCGTCTTGGTAGTTCGCACTGTAAAAGTGGTGGTAGGTAGTCTTTGGTGATGATCAGGCCGGATCATCGGGTATAATTACATGTTTTGTTGTTATACATCTTATTGTTTTTAATTTTATATAATATTGACATTATATTCGTTTATATAAATATTGTTATATTTCACTACATAGGTGATCGACGTAGGCCTCCGCGGGGACTAGCACGTGGATTGTTAGGGAATCCCCCCCAGGCGTCGCTTATATGCCGGGTCGGGACTACTAGGTAATATATACATTACATTTGTATTAATTATTTAGTTCTTATATATTCTTTTTAATTTGGAAATTTAATAATTTTAATTTTAGTATCCTTGACGCGACGCCAAGGAACACTTTGCTTGGGATTGTCCGCAACCGATTCTCCAGCCTGTGGGTGAGGTGGGCGGATGTGGATAACCGCATATGTGGGCTTATTATTGCTGAGTTTAGGGTAAGAAGTCATTCATTCATATGTTAGTTTTAATTTGTGCTTTTGAATATTTATTTATCGCTTTGCTTTATGTTGTCTACTAAGTAACTACTGATATTCATATGTTATACTACAGAGATATTATCGCTTCGAGGACGGGCAGGAAGCCCATGGGATGACTGTTCTCGGGAAGTATCTCGAGATGAATTGGCTTAAGTGGGTCTACGACTGGAAGAAAAAGGCCCGCACTAAGATGGTGATGGATGACACTTAGAGATGTCGGGCAGATTTCATTGGTGTCATGGTGTGGGAGCAGATGTGCGATATTTGGGAGGGCGAGGCGTTGAAGAAGATGTCAAGACAACAGACACAAATGCCTGCCAACAAAGAAGTCGCTCTCCACATCGTGACTGGGAGTCGATCGTGACGACCTCTGATGAGAGAGACTCGAGGTGAGTCTAAAGCACCGACCTTTTCGCGAGTTTTGGTGGCACGCCACCGGAAGAAAGGTGATTTTGGTTATATCTCACCCGAGGCGTAGCGCGCATTACAGAAATAATTTAATTATTTTATTTAGTATGCATTTGATGACTTTGAAATTCTTTTGTATTTATTTGTGTAATACTTGTTTTTCACCCATTTCTGTGTTTTTTCAGACACGGTTCGAGGACCTTTCTGTGGTCCGAAGCACCCAGAGAGGTGACACTCAAGTGGCTGAGGATGAGCGTAAGGACGAGGAGATGGAGGACTGGCTGCAGCAGCTTGCTGGTAAAAGAAGGGTAGAGTTGTGGGCATTCCCGTGTCCCAAATTTTCACACTATAGTTCTTCTTGCCGAGATCTCGACGTCGCCCACCCATCGGAGGTAGTGGTGCGAGTGGATCAGGTGATGGCCCTTCATTGTCTGACGACTTCTTCAGGCGGATCATAGAGGGGTGCATGACGAGCAATGTCGTGCAGTCAGGCACACCATCACGCGAGCGAGTCTACCAGCTTGCTCAGGAGGTTGTCCACGGCTCTATAGATCCTACAGCTGCCGTGGACAACCTCATGGGTGTAGTCTGGGAGGAGGCCATCCGTGTATGTGCAGTTGTCTTGGCCAACATCTTTCCTCCACATATTCGACAGGTAAAACTTATTATTGATGTATTTCCTTATTTGTTACTATATTGCTTATATAAACTGTCAAATAACTAGTTAGCACGCTTATAGGCAATAGACACGCAAACACACACATAGCACCGCGTAGGCAATAGACACGCGTTAGAACTGACGGGACTCGATTCCGACATACGGAGCCCGAGTTATCACCCAGTTTGCAAAACTAGCCAACACTTGGCTAAAAAGCCGAAAAAGAGGTCAAAACCCGAGTCGGCCGTTCGAATGACACGCAAACACACACATAGAGCCTCGTAGGCATTATACACGCATTAGAACTGACGGGACTCGATTCTGACATACGGAGCCCGAGTTATCGCCCAGTTTGCAAAACTAGCCAACACTTAGCCAAAAAGTCGAAAAAGAGGTCAAAACCCGAGTCGGCCATCTGAATGACATACAAACACAGACAATAGCACCGCGTAGGCAATAGACACGCGTTAGAACTGACGTGACTCGATTCCGACATATGGAGCCCGAGTTATCACCCAGTTTACAAAACTAGCCAACATTTAGCCAAAAATCCGATAAAGCGGTCAAAACCCGAGTCGTCCGTTCGAATGACACGCAAACACACACATAGCACCGCGTAGGCAATAGACACGCGTTAGAACTAACAAGACTCGATTCCGACATACGGAGACCGAGTTATCGCCCAGTTTATAAAACTAGCCAACACTTAGCCAAAAAGCTAAAAAAGAGGTCAAAACCCGAGTCGGCCGTCCGAATGACACGCAAACACACACATAGCACCGCGTAGGCAATAGACACGCGATAGAACTGACGGGACTCGATTCCGACATACGGAGCCCGAGTTATCGCCTAGTTTGGAAAACTAGCCAACACTTAGCCAAAAAGCCGAAAAAGAGGTCAAAACCCGAGTCAGCCGTCTGAATGACACGCAAACACACACATAGCACCGCGTAGGTAATAGACACGCGTTAGAACTGATGGGACTCGATTCCGACATACGGAGCCCGAGTTATCGCTTAGTTTGCAAAACTAGCCAACACTTAACTAAAAAGCCGAAAAAGAGGTCAAAACCCGAGTCAGCCGTCCGAATGACACGCAAACACACACATAGCACCACGTAGGCAATAGACATGCGTTAGAACTGATGAGACTCAATTCTGACATCTGGAGCCCGAGTTATCGCCCAGTTTCCAAAACTAGCTAACACTTAGCCAAAAATCCGATAAAGAGGTCAAAACCCGAGTCGGCAATCCGAATGACACGCAAACACACACATAGCACCGTGTAGGAAATATACACGCGTTAGAACTGACGGGACTCGATTCCGACATACAGAGCCCGAGTTATCGCCCATTTTGCAAAACTAGCCAACACTTATCCAAAAAGCCAAAAAAGAGGTCAAAACCCGAGTTGGCCATTCGAATGACATGCAAACACACACATAGCACCGCGTAGGCAATATACATGCGTTAGAACTGACGGGACTCGATTCTGACATTCGGAGCCCGAGTTATCGCCCAGTTTACAAAACTAGCCAACACTTAGCCAAAAAGTCAAAAAAGAGGTCAAAACCCTAGTCGGCCATCTGAATGACACGCAAACACACACATAGTACCGCATAGGCAATAGACACGCATTAGAACTAACAAGACTCGATTTTGACATACGGAGACCGAGTTATCGCCCAGTTTACAAAACTAGCCAACACTTAGCCAAAAAAAGGTCAAAACCCGAGTCGGCCTTCCGAATGACACGCAAACACACACATAGCACCGCGTAGGTAATAGACACACGTTAGAACTAACGGGACTCGATTCTGACATACGGAGCCCGAGTTATCGCCCAGTTTACAAAACTAGCCAACACTTAGCTAAAAAGCCGAAAAAGAGGTCAAACCCACATCGGTCGTCCAAATGACACACAAACATAAACATAGCAATAGCACCGCCAGTGCAAATAAACACGCGTTAGAATCGACGGGACTCGATTCCGACATGCGAGCTCGAAAGTTATCGCCAGCTTACAAAACTAGCCAACACTTAGCCAAAAAGCCAAAAAAGAGGTCAAACCCCGCATCGGCCGTCCGAATGACATGCAAACACAGACAATAGAACCGCGTAGGCAATAGACACGCGTTAGAACTGACGGGACTAGATTCTGACATATGGAGCCCGAGTTATCGCCCAGTTTGCAAAACTAGCCAACACTTAGCCGAAAAGCCGAAAAAGAGGTCAAAACCCGAGTCGGCTGTCCGAATGACACGCAAACACACACATAGCACCGCGTAGGCAATAGACACGCGTTAGAATAGACAGAACTCGATTCTGACATACGGAGCTCGAGTTATCGCCCAGTTTGCAAAATTAGCCAACACTTAGCCGAAAAGCCAAAAAGCCGAAAAGCCAAAAAAAGGTCAAAACCCGAGTCGGCCTTCCGAATGACACGCAAACACACACATAGCACCGCGTAGGTAATAGACACACGTTAGAACTAACGGGACTCGATTCTGACATACGGAGCCCGAGTTATCGCCCAGTTTACAAAACTAGCCAACACTTAGCTAAAAAGCCGAAAAAGAGGTCAAACCCACATCGGTCGTCCAAATGACACACAAACATAGGCAATAGCACCGCGTAGGCAATAAACACGCGTTAGAACTGACGGGACTCGATTCCGACATGCGGAGCCCGAGTTATCGCCCAGTTTACAAAACTAGCCAACACTTAGCCAAAAAGCCAAAAAAGAGGTCAAACCCCGCATCGGCCGTCCGAATGACATGCAAACACAGACAATAGAACCGCGTAGGCAATAGACACGCGTTAGAACTGACGGGACTCGATTCCGACATACGGAGCCCGAGTTCGAGTCTCGTCCGCCTAACTTGAAGAACACAAACTAAAATAATGTAAATATGTTTTCATTTTGATTTTGTTACTAATATTTTAATTTTGTAGGGTCTTGTTGACGAGACTCGTGGAGGTGGAGGTGGAGGCACTGGTGATGATCGCCGAAATGATGATTTAGACCTCCTCCAAAGACAGAAGCGGATGGCCATCACGAGTTGATGATTTAGTAGCCTCCTCCTCCAAAGATAGGTGATGACCACTTCTGATGACACGGAGACAAAGCGATGGGTTGTAGTTAGTTTAGTTTATGTTATATTCTCGAGTTTTCATGTATGTATTTATGCAGTTTTTAAGTTGTACCGACGACCATTATATTTTTTATCTATATATTTGATTTAGGTTACTAGTTTATAACAGGTATAGTTGTGATTTGATGGTTGTTATTAGTTTATAACAGGTGTATATTTGTAAATGAATAGGAAAATTTTTAAATTTAAAAAAAAAATCAAAATTTATGTAAACATTGCCGACGGGGGTAATGGCGACGGCTATGCCATTGCCAATGACTTAGAGCGACAGACATGAGATAAGGGTCATTGCTGACGCCTCCTATGTCAAGGTGCTAACGATTTATCTATCTGTCGATAAAGAGTTTTTCCTCAAAAAAGTCATGGGTCTTCTTTGACCACCTTGCCGTCGCTTATAGTCGTCGCCATAATGACATTATGTAAATGCCATGATGACGCCTGTCGGTAATGACAATGATGCCGACTGTTTGGCGGAAGCTTGAAGCGACGACACAATTGCATGAAAGAGGTGAAATTGCAGCGCGTCACGCCAATGACCTCAATACCGACAAACCTTATGGTCATCATGCGGCGGCGATAGGTTCGGTTTTCTTATAGTAGTGCATCTTACTTGCTCTTTTTTTACAAATTTAGGGACATCTTTGAATTAATGGGATAGAAAACTTGGTTCTTATGGATTTAAACCTGACGTATCTCTTAAAGTTTTTTTGCATGGAATGATAATAAATGCAAGCTAGAAGGATATTCATAAAAGCGTTAGGGTTTTACTATATGTCGTGTAAATAAAGCTCTTGGTGCATGTTGAATCAATATTCTGAATCAATGTGCAGTGTTTTTCTAATTACCTAAATTGAATGCATAAAGATTGTTATGTGCCATATTCTTCTATAATTCTGGAAACACTGCGAAATGTAGGCATCTTTTTCAAATAAAATAAGTGACAAGGCATATTATATTGCTGCGATGTTGCAGGAGGTTTGGGTAATAACACATACGCTAGTCTTACTAGCGGACATATACTTTTCATATTTCAATTACTTCTTTAAATGGCCCGAGTTTCTTTAAATGGCCTAAGTGGGGGGCATAATCGACCCAAAAATGTTTTAAATCTGTCCGCTAGAATTACTAGCGGACGACGAATATCATTTTATAATTTGGGCCGTGTTATAAAATATTACTAAAAATAAGAACAAATAAGATTAGAGAAAAGAGAGTATTCTATTTGTATTTTGTATCACTTGATCACTTTACAATGGTCTTATTTATAGAAGATAAGAACATCAATACTACTAGGAAGTTACAAAACCCAAAAGTCATGAGTTTCAAAAACTCAATGGACTTGGGAGTTATATGTATATCTAGACATCTATAATATTATGAATCTAGACATACATAATTTTATAACACTCCCCCTTGGATGTCTATTGTATAGTTATACGCATTGAAAGATGCCTCATTAAAAACCTTACCAGGAAAAACCCAATGGGAAAAAAACCTTGGTTAAGGGAATAAGAGTGCAGCGCGTATTAACTCCCCCTCATGAATGTATCCTTAAGTCCTCCAGCTGTCACATTACAATATTGCGACGCTATCCTTCAAACAATATTGTAGTTGGTAATGCTTAGGTGAACAAATATGCTAGATTATCTTTTGATCGAATTTGCTAAACATCAATGTCACCACACTTTTCAAAGTCATGTGTGAAAAAGAATTTCGGTGATCGAGATGTGCTTTGTTCTATCTCCTTTGATGTATCCTCCTTTTAATTGAGCTATACATGCAACATTGTCTTCATACATAATGGATGGAGTTCTTTTGTAGCAATTTTCTAAGAATATGCCTCGTTAAAAACCTTACCAAATAAAAACCCAGTGGGAAAAAATTTGGCGAAGGAAAAGAGTACAATATTCTTGTATAACTTCTAGTGCCTTGGGATTGCCTCATTAAAATCTTGAAAAGGAAAACCCAGTGGGAAAAAACCTTAGCAAAAGGGAAAAGAGTACAATCAACACATATCCTTTTTACTCCCCTTCATAAGTATATAGAATTTTCATTGTTCATGGTAAAAATATCATTAAGTCGAAGCATGCCAATATTGTGCATCATCTTCTTCAAAATCGTAGTTGGTAATGACTTGATGAATATATCAACCAAATTATCACATGATCATATATGCTTGATATCAATATGCCATTCTTCTAGGGCTCATGTGTATAAAATAATTTTGGTGCAAGGTACTTCAGGACCTAATATATGGTAATTCAGGACCAAGAGTTTCTTTATTATTTTCTTGTGGTCAAAACAGATCTTTCTTGATATCAAGTGACCAATCTATCATTGGAGTACTCAAAGGATTAACATTATCCATGTAAAGTTGCTTTAGGACTTTTTCTGTGTATGTTGATTGATAAACAAGAATTTCATAGTTCAATTTGTAGGTCAAGACAAAAATTTGTCTTACCAATATCTTTCATCTCAAATTTGTTGTTTTTGTCGACTCTTCAGGAGCAAGATCTTTCATCAATAAATACAGTAATAATAGCAAATCCATATTATGATCTTTTGATAAAAATGCATGCACAAATTGGATTATTCTCAAATCCTTCTTTCAAAAGATATCAACTCAGGCGATTATACCACAATATGCGTCTGGATTTCTTTAACCCATATAAAGATCTTTGTAGCTTAACAGAATACATATTTTGAGATGTAGAATTATATGTTTCAGGCATTTTATATCCTTCAGGGATTTTCATGTAGATATAATTATCTAATGATCCATACAGATATGATGTAACAACATCCATTAATTTCTCTTGTTACCAAGCTAATTAATAATCTGAATGTAATTGCATCCATTACAGGAGCATATGTTTCTTCATAATTAATATCAGGTCTCTGCGAGAAACCTTTGTGCTATAAGTCGCGCTTTGTACCTTATAATTTTGTTTTTCTCATTTTGTTTATGTACAAATACCCATTTGTATCCAACAGACATTACACCTTTAGGTGTTCGGACAACAGGTCCAAAAACTTCACATTTACTTAGTGAATTTAATTCTACTTAAATCGCCTTTTTTCACATTGGCCAAATATTTCTATATTCATCAACGATATGTGGTTCATATTCATGATCATTACTTCTAGTAATAACAAGAACAATTTTATATGAAAATATGTTGTCGACAACAATTTTATTTCTATCCAATATATACGTCTCCTGTATATACATAATGTATCGAGATCTCGTTATTTTCAGGTACCTGATCCTCTTCAGGGGATAACTCATCCTCTTCAGGGAATAACTCTTTAAGAGTTTTATTTATAGGAGATTTTTGTTCATAAATTTTGGATAGATTGATAAATTTTTTAGCCTATTTCATGGGTATAGCCTCTTTATAGACTGCAACTTATTTTTCTTGTACTTTCTTCTTCTGGAAATTTTATTTTTTAATAGAGATAGATCTTCCACGCTTTAGGTGTGGTTTTAATTCAATTTACTGCTGTATTAACTGATTGTCCTACAGGGACTTCAATCTCTGCTAGAGTATTAGCAGCTAGAATGTGAGATATCACTATTTTCTTATTATCGGTGAATAATTCTGGTAATTGATTTGCAATTCATTGCAAATGAATTATCCTTTGAACTTCTAGTTCATATTGATTTGTATAAGGATCAAGATTAAATAACGTTGAAACATTTCAATTAATCTCCCGTCGTGCTTCAGGCAACGACTTTTCTCCCCCTAATGGTGGGAAGACTATTAAAATAACAATCCTCAAAATATACCTTAAAAATATCACTCTGAATTCTTTCTTACAAAAATGAACACTAAATAACAATAATTAAATGTGATAGTTTGGTAATTAATTTACTTTGATATAATCAATGTAAAGGAATCTTCTTTCCGTTCTTTAAGGATGTTCAATGGGAGTTTTCAATAATTCAATGCATCATTATTGATCCTAGATGATCATGCCAAATTATAAAAACATTTGGATCCAAACACTTCTGGTGTATTGCACACTTCTGGTGTATTACAATATTTATTTCAACTATTTTCATTTTAGTATAATATAACCTAGAAGAGAAAATATACAATTTTTCTAATATGAGCTTCTGGCCCGATACTATTGAAGTAATATAAAGAAATTTTTCACTGTCGTCGTTATTGATTTCAATATAATAACTATTATAACGTATATCCTTAAAGCTGAACAAATTTCTGCTTGTCTCAGAAGAATATAAAGAATCATCAATACAAAGTTTTGTGCCCTTTTAAAACATTATAATCGCTCTTCCAGATACTTTAATTAAATTTGATGAATAATCACTCTTCAAGAGTTTTTAATTATGTTTGATGAATAATCGCTCTTCTAGAGCCTTTAATTAAGTTTGTTGAGCTTCTGACCCATACAACTTCATATATGCAAAACATAAACACTACACCAATAATGGCCTATAGTGAAGGACAAATCCTTCACTAGAGGCCCTATATCACTCACAAGTGATTTATTGCGAAGAAATATTTCCTTCACACGAGTGTTCGCATTAGACCTCCTCGCAATTGAGTATCCTTCGCTAAGTAGTAACTAAATGTTTTTTGTGAAGGATTTATTGTGAATAACTTTTTTATTCACAAATTGTATTTAGTAATGGAATATTGTTATTTAGTGAAAGATTGATTTCCTTCACAAATAATATTTTAAGAAGGATTATTTGAAATTAGTGAATAACTTGATTCCCTCACAAATAATATATTGTGAGGAACAAAGTTATTTAACGTGAGAATATTTTCCTTCACTAATTATAAATTGAGAATCTTTCTTCAAATTAGTGAGAGAAAAATTCTTTCACAAATTATAAATTTGAAAATAAAAAATTAATTGCTAAATAATCAAAATTCATTGAAAATTATAATTAATTTTTAAATCATTGATTTCATATTTATTATTATTATTAATCTCTATAAGAAATATTAAATTTATTTTTCAAGTAAATATAAATATTGCCATACTTTTTTCAAACTAATTGATAAGCTAATACATAAAGAGCTAATAAAATCAAAACTTCTCATATAAAAATGCAGATCATAATACTCGAGTCATAATAACTACAAAATTTTTTATCAGATCTTGGTCTCACAAGGACCATAGTACCTACAAAATTTATTAACTAACATAAGAAAACTGAAAGAATAACAATGAACTAGAAGGAATAAAGCGTGACATGTTAGATCCACTTCATCATCCTTTTCTTCAAGAAAATCAAGGTTAGGCATGTAAACTTCATGCTGCAATAGAAACATTAAAATTCAATTTCAATAAGACGAGGAATAAGAAAAGATGAAACTGATGAACTTAAATTAAAAAAGAAAATAAAATAAAAACCTCTTTTGGCAACAGCTTTGTGAAAATATAAAGAAGTAACAGGTGAAAAGTTAAATAGTAGTGTTTTAAAAATTTATATCGGATGTGTGCACTTGTGTTGCACTATCATTTGTACCGGATGTGTGCACCTGGATCACCATGTCCTCCCAAACCTGTTAAAGACACTTCAAGATTAGCAAACAAAAAGATCAATAGTTTGGTGCTTACCAAAAAAAATTAGCATAATGGAGTTATTAGATGAGGAGTTTGGAGTTATTAGATGAAGACTTGAAATTTAATCAGTTTCAGAAATATAGATATCATTTCTCAATTTTACAATGATGAGTAACACAAGAAAAGGTTAGTAAGCCACTCAATTTAGGATTAAGTAATATCAAGATAACAGATATCAAATGTTAATAAACCAAGTTATAGTGAAATACAAGAAAAAAAGATCCCAAATCATTTATTAACCATGCTTTCACTAATGTATGTGTAATATAATTTGTATGAACAATCGTGTACAAGAAATTAAATATTTTAGAGCTACAAGTTACTAGAATCGATGTCGACTATAAATGAAGAACACATAATCATATAATAACAATAAGCCAATATCGGTCATTGCAAATGCTCATAATCTCTTCATGTTGTGAAAAGAAATTATCCCATCAATTAGATAAGCCCATATACTCTCTCCAATACATATAATAAATTCCAAGTATGACTTACACGAAAGTAATAGGAGGAGAAAGAAACAGAAAAATCAAGTGACAATTGTATGATAATTTTCTGTAGATAAATGTAGAGATTTCTTCCCTACGACCATTAATATGGTTTTTACAAGGAAAACACCACTACACTGCTTCTGGATAATGACTTGCACATGGTTTTCAAATAGGATAGTAAAGTTTCAGACTAATGATGTTTTTTCACTTTTCACTCGCCGTCAGTTTTCCATAGGTCTCTTACATTTCCACACATAACTACAAGAAAAATGTATCATACAATAACAAGAAAAATATAACAGCCAGATCTCACCATTATATCTTTCTGCTGTCCATCAAAGATCATCTGGTGTTTTAGAGATCTTCTTTTTAATTCCTCATCAGAGATATAATTGTTGGGAAAACATTGCTCTTTTTTTGAAAGTGTGACATTTCTTTCTGCAATCTTAATTTTGCAGCAAAAACAAAAAAGAGAGGTCAGATAATTAATATCATCTTTACACTCAATTTCAAGATGTGCTTTCTCTGAGAATGCAACACTATTTTGCAAATGTAATATTCTACAAGTCGTTATGCTGAGTAAAAAGCATGGTGACTAAGAATTTATAAAAGCATAGTAAGTTAAAATGTTGACTAAAATCAAATCCAATGCCCCCCTCTTGAAGTTAGATTGCCACTGGAAATTTTTTTGAGCTATTCACCTAATCCATAATATAAAAGAAAAGAAATGCATTAGGCAATCCATTTAGAATAATTAACTATTTAACTGCAATAAATAGTGAACATGAAACAACAAAGCTAATTTCTCATGCCGCCACTCCAATGCTCTCCCCACCACCCATAATCTCAAAAACCTTCCACCAAGACCAAAGTGAGAAAGTTTCTTTGAAAAATAAATAGCAACAAGGCACACAGATTTACAATTGGGAACTTCTTCAAATTTTTCTTATCTAATAGAACTGCATTTAACAAACATACTTAAGGGCTAACTAGACTGCATATGATAATACAAACTAGTAGTCACTTTCACGCATTTAGGGAATTACCTAACTGCATATACAATATTTAGTTAATCTTTCTCACGTGCCATTTTATTAGATTCGCTTATCGTAAGCAAAGAGCACTTAAACTTTTTTCATTCATTGACATATTCTTGACAAAGAACTTGTGAATGGCTCCGAGTTTTTGCGTATATGATTTTTGAGAGGTGTGGAGGGTTTTAAAGTTCCACCAAATTTCCATACTCCATTACCACCATCTGCTTCAAATATCGTTGTATGATTTGAGTCCTAAAACGCAATTGACAATCTTTGCGCTTTTCCTCCCCGCAAAATTATACATGACAACATGATGTTATTTGACATAATTGTGTTCTCGCAATAGCATCCGTGAAATCAAATCCCAAGTCGATTTGTACAATTTTACTCTTATATAACAACTCCTAAAGTCTTTATAAATTAGCAAAAGAAATTCAAAGAACACCTAATAAAATCTTTGCAACTACAAGGTCTACCTGTTCCAAATCAGATGCTTCAAAGGTCAGAAGTCTCATCTTTTGCACAGATACAAGAAAGTTTCTCACGTTTTTGAAGTACTGATATGCAGATAATGATGCTCCATCAGGTATAAGAGTAGAATCACATATGCTCTCAACGACCTAAAAATTGATGGCCTAATGTTAATCTTATCACATCATTTTCCTTGTAGTTTATGTTTAAGCAATTCAAGAGAGAAAGATGAAGTTTTTACCTTTGATACAGCTCTTGGTTGAATCTTATTCAGAACATTGCAGAAAATTAGCCCACTTCTCAAACCAAGCATAAACTCTTCCTCGGAAGGCTCTGTAGATAAATCCATATGAAGAATAGTTTCCTAAATTTGATTTAAAAAGTAAATAGTTAGTGATCTAAAAATCATACACACTATGTGTTGGTGAAAGTTGAAGATATTTTCACTCACATCACATCTAGTTTTTTGCTTGGATGTATAGCATGTGTAATGGTGTTGTTTTTAAGTGAGGGTAGGACCAATTTGTCTCTTGTTCACTGCTGCTGCAGCAACATCTTCTTCTTCCAAACTCTTAGGCATGTATTTGAAGCAAAAACTATTCAGAGAATGGAGATTTTGGTGTTGTAAACTCTGAAATGGAAGATGAACCCTGTGACCCCACTTTCATTTCTTAATTATTTTACAAGGAGGCTAGGCCTAAAGAACCCCCTCTATTGGGAATTTCTCAAGAGATCTGAGTCCCTCTTCCTCTCTTTTATTGCTGGTAAGCATTTTGTAAATTTTTTACTAACAATATCAAAAACCCACAAATCATAATTCAGTTTTGTTCACTAATTAATTATTTATGTACGTCTTCTTTTGAAATTACAAATTACACAACCTTCTTTTGAAATTACTAAGACTACATCCGAACAATGCCTAAGAATTATTTAACTAGCCAAGTTTATATCTGTCTTGAATGATCAAAATTTCAATCATTTGAGCTTGAGCAAGACCTCAAGCACACAAATCTAACTTCAGTTTAGTATTTTTCTTTGAATTTTTAAAGTGAATGTCAAATAGCACTCAATTGTTCCAGGCCATCGAATTTCTTCTCATTAAAATGAGCAAAAGATGGAATGAAAAATCTGCACTAACAACCTCTCAAACCATGTGACTCCAATTTTGGAAACTTCTTAATTAACAAAGAGATACCTAGGTTTTTGTTTGTTCTATTAATGACCCATGGCCTTTCAGGAAACCTATTTTTAAGTCCAAATAACTAGTAGGGGTTCACTTCTCTAAAGACTGGAGTACATATCAAACCTTCTCTTTGTACTATTGATAGAAAAATGAACAAAAATATGACACTTTATTTGGGTAAAACATTATACATACATGAATTGATACATAAGGATTAAACAGAGTAAAAAGGTCAAAGAGATGAGAGTTCTCCATCTTAAACAACATGCATTTCAATCTTGATAGTGAATGAAAACTTACCTAAACTCAAAACTCAGCAGAGGTCGAGTCGTCGAGGTTGAAGAACTCGAAAGAGTTCGCAACTCGCAGGGAGACATGGTAAGACCAGAGTCCAGAAAGGCGGAGGTCGGAGAGGATGTCGGTGAAACTGAGAGGCGAGAGAATTGGAGAAGAAAGAGGAATTGGGATCTGGGAAGTGGGAACTGAGATTTGGAAATTAGGGGCTACTGTGACTTGGCTAGGGCAAAATGTGAATACATAATATCTGATTTGAGATTACAGATGCATACGCATCATTTGCTGGTACTTGGTGTAGGTGGTGTATTAGTTTTTTTATTAGGATATCCCTATTTTTTAAAACCGTAACCGAAATTGAATACCGAGTATTAAATCAGATATAACTAAAATTAGGAAAAAAAACCGAAAAATCGGAATAATTCGGTTAAAAAAATTCAGTTGTGTTCGCTAATTCAGTTTTATCAATTTTTTGCTCACTCCTAGCGGTGGCCGATGGGAGAGGCTCAGAGCAGTCCAAGGTTGAGAGTTGGGAGTTGGGATTTGGGAGCAATCGAGAATTCGAGATGGAGAAATGCAGAGAGTTTCATACTTTGATTTGGGAATAAATTGAAATTAAATTTACTATTGTAAAAAAATTAAGGAATTTATATTCACCACAATTAATTCAAAAAAAATTATTTAGAACAAGATAGCGACCAATTTTATCCCTCACAAAAAACTTCTGAATAATGATATATAGTGAGTAATAATTCCTTCACTAAATAGATTTTTTCCTCGCAAATTTTCATCATAAATTGGCTCCAAAAATCTTTCTATCGCCCCAATTTTGCGAGGAAAAAAATATAAATTGTGAATGATGTTTCTTTCACTAATAACTATATTGTCATTATACTTTTTTCCTTCACTGTTCCTTTCGCTAAATAACTCCTCATGTGAAGGAATAAATTCCTTCACAAAATTTCCTTCACTAGAGGCCATTTTTGGTGTAGTGAAACTTAACTTTATTACTTGAAACATAAATAAAACATATAATAAAAATACTTATTATAATGTCATAATATAATGAAATAAAAATAATTAATTGGTATGAACATTTCTATCAACATATCATCAAGGAAACCATAGATATCAAAATTAGTTATATCCACTCCATTTGAAAAGTCAAAATAATTCATGGGATCTTCAAGATCATTCCATTTCCTTTTCTTTTATGGAGTCTTGGTATGAATTTACCAAAAGTTTAGGAGTACGGCAGGTACATTCCCTTATATATATTGATTGTTCTTTTCAAGTCCACTACCACAACTACAACTATAATTTTCTCTATGATTATCAAACGAGGTTCCATTCACTTCAGGGAATGTAATAGAATCGATCGAGCGAGATTGTTGGCTTTTCAGCAAAAACTCATTATTTTGTATAGCCACTAGAAGAAATGATATCACTTCTAGGAATATAATTTCCTTTATCGCTTCAGGGAATATATTATGAACTTACACTCACAATATTGCTACTACAGGAGCATATTCAAGGCATGAAATATAGTAAATATTTTTTTCTGACATGTCTTTATCAATAAAAAAAATTTCATGGAGATGATAGCGAATAAAAATAATTAATTTTGCATGATCCTGCAGAGATGCATGATTGTCAACTTTAATTATATCTCCAAAGTTTTTTGCCTTTATATGAATCTCAGCATCAAGATTCCATTACAAATAATTCTTGCTCGATATAAATCAAGGGCAACTAATTTAAATTTATAAAATTTGAATATTAAATAACTAAACATATTCTCCATCAAATTAAATAATTATATATGTTCAAATTTAATTATAATCAAACAATTTATAGAAATGCAGTAAAATACGAAACTAAAATTTTCCACTAAAACTAAATAGCAAACCAACACTACTAAGTATATTTGTCATTGTAACTTCATACAAAAATATATCAAAAATTATTAGAAATTTAGTTTATTATAATATAACAACGCTACGTAACTATCACCATTCAAAGACTGAAAAATTTGCATGATGTATATAAAAATGTAAAGAATAAATGATAATAGTTCATGCCTCTTATCATAATGAATACCTTTTAAATGATGCACTCGTTTACATAGAATTTGTGGTTTCTACAACCATTTGAAGTTACAAAAGTTTTTCTTTATTTCAGATTGTAAATTGTTAAGCCTTGTAATAAAATATTATTCAGTTAGAAAAATTCATGAAACTGTGTTGATTAATTCTAGAAAACTATTTTTTTAATAGTACTAAGCAGTACCATAGAGGATGGTAATATTACATGAGTATATACTTGTGCTCCAACAAATATTCATAGCCCAATATGCTTCCCTATATATTCTTGAGATAACATTTCTCAAATATAATTGTACATATGTATAGGCATATAATACCACCAAATATAGTAACAGATATAGAGGATGTGTTTGTTGAGGTGTTCTTTTATGGTGTCACCAGTCAAATATTTGATTGCTATTTATTCTTTTAGCAGACTGATATATTTCCCCCGCTTTACCTCAATGCTTACCATTCTTCCATAAAGTTATGTAGATCTAGATAATAGTATGCAGTAATAATATAAAAGGGAATGAATATTTAAAACTTTGTTTGGCATGCAGTACTAATGACAACTATCAGATATTTCTTTTAGCAAATTCCAGATAATAATTATCAAACAAGCTATTGATTTTTTTTAGAATAATTGAATTATTTGTGATCACATGCATAGAATAATTATCAAAAAGGAAAAAAATAGTACAGGCATGCATGATGACCATGCAATACTCAAACACACATATATATAGAGAGAGAGTTATACCTTCTTCTATTTTAAACCAAAAATAATTATCTTCAAGATGAAGGTGAGGAGCAACTCGTGCTGATAACGTGTTATAAAATATTACTTAAAATAAGAACAAATAAGATTAGAGAAAAGAGAGTATTCTATTTGTATTTTGTATCACTTGATCACTTTACAATGGTCTTATTTATAGAAGATAAGAACATCAATACTACTAGGAAGTTACAAAACCCAAAAGTCATGAGTTTCAAAAGCTCAATGGACATGGGAGTTATATGTATCTAGACATCCATAATATTATGAATCTAGACATACATAATTTTATAGCAGGCTGTTTATATTTCTAATGGAAGGTATAAATGCTATATGTCACTTTTTGATCCATAACAAATAGATGTTATGGATCATTCCCTATATATATATATATATATATATATATATATATATATATATATATGTTATTATTCGTGGTAACCGACTGCCATGAATAACGACTGAAGAGATAATTGTTGAAATAGTGTTCGTGAGAATCGATTGTCACAGTGTGTGTGATTTATCAGCAATTTCCACCCTTTAATTAAAGAAACAAGTCTAGAAAATGACAAAAATCGTGACCACATATACATACAATATTGTCCGTTCCCCACTACCCTCGCTTTCCTCCTTATAGGCCTATATATACCTACTCTTATTCCTATTTATTTATAATATAATATATAAATTTATGTTAATATTAGTAAAAGAAATAAAAGAGTGGGTAGAACCGGTATCGAATAAGGTATAGACTTTGCAAAAGTTTATTATTAACTTACCCGTGATAACTTCGTTCGGGTTCCTCGACAAACGCTCTCACTTAAACTACCGGCTTTGACTTGTCTGGGACATTCTTTGGCGTCACTATCCCAGCTGGACTTGACTTCACTACACGAAAAAATCGAGCTAGGTGACCTTTCCTTCCACAATTGAAACACGCTTTGGGTTACTGCGTACAGTTTGGACGGATGTGTCCCTCCTATCGGCATTTGAAATAGCAGAAAGGTTATTGCAGCCATTGGAGATTCCAGAATGGAAATAGGAGCACGTCACGATGGATTTTGTGGTAGGACTTCCAACAACACAGAAAGGTTACGATGCTATATGGGTAATTGTTGATCGTCTTACAAAGTCAGCGCACTTTTTGCCGATCAGGATTAGTATAATTTGGATCAGTTAGCCAAATTGTATATCAAAGAAATTATTTTGAGACATGGAGTGCCTATATCAATTGTGTCTGATAGAGATCCGCATTTTACATCAAACTTTTGGAGGAGTCTTCAAGAAAGAATGGGGACACAGTTAAGGTTGAGTACCGCGTATCGTCCACAAACCGATGGACAAAGCGAGAGAACGATTCAAACATTAGAAGACATGCTCAGAGCCTGTGTAATGGACTTCAAAGGAAGCTGGGAGGACCATCTTCCACTGGTAGAATTTGCATATAATAATAGTTATCACGCAAGCATTGACATGCCACCGTACGAAGCCCTGTATGGAAAGAAATGCAGAACGCCCTTATGTTGGGATGAAGTAGGTGAACGTAGATTGTTAGGGCCACGAAGTAGGTGAACGTAGATTGTTGGGGCCAGAATTGATACAGCAGACAGTGGAGATCATTAAGGTTATAAGAGCTCGACTGGTAGCATCTTAGGATCGTCAAAAAGAAATATGCAGATTTGCATCGCAAGAAAAGGGATTTCGAAGTGGGAAGCTATGTGTTTTTGAAATATCACCTTGAAAAGGGAAGATTAGATTTGGGAAGAAAGGTAAACTGAGTCCAAGATTTATTGGACCATTTGAGATATTGAAAAGGATAGGTGAAGTGGCGTACGAGGTAGCTCTACCTCCTGAACTGGAACATATATTCACAATGTGTTTCATGTGTCAGTGTTGCGGCCATATAAGCCTGACTACAAGCATGTGATATCACACGAGCCAATTCAAGTTGAGAAGGACTTGTCATATGAAGAAATTCCTGTAGAAATATTAGATAGGAAAGAGCAGAATCTAAGGAATAAGGTTATTCGTTCTGTTAAAGTTCTTTGGAGGAACCACAATGCTGAAGAAGCTACGTGGGAACTCGAGGAAAAAATGAGGAAGAATTATCCACATCTTTTTTAGTAACCTTATGTGAAATTCCGGGGACGGAATTCTTATAAGGGGGGAGAATATAATAACCATGAATTTTAAGTCACGCGGTAATTAAATATATTAATTAAATATTAATGATATTGAAAACTTTGTGACATATAGTGAATGAATATGTTATTATTTATGTGGAAAATATTTATGGTTAAATAAATAAATATATATATATATATATATATATATATATATATATATTCCAAATATATATATGCATGTATGAGTTATATAAAGAGAATTAAACGAAAAGTTACATAACCTAATTATACATTAGGTATAGAAATTAAATAACCTAAGGGTTATGGTATTGAAGAATAATGGTATTTAAATTTATACTAACGTAAGAGATTACTTTTATTATCTCAATTTAATATTTAATTTAAACCTAATTAAAGTAAGTCTAATTGGGTTATAAAATTAAATTTACATAAATAATTATTTAAATTCCTAAATGAGTGGAATGAAAATCCTAATTAAATAATTAGGGTAAGATAAAATTTATCTATTGGATCATGCTATTTTTACATAGCCCAAACAATGTAATTAGAGAGCCCAAATAAGAAATCAATTGGACCAAGCTATGGCCCAATTTATATGGACCTTCTAGATGATTAATTAGCAAAGAAATCAATAAATATATTGGCCAAGAAGGTGCATGAATCCGGCAAGCTAAGGGTAGAGCAAGCACATGCTTCATTAGTTTTTCTTTTTGGTTGGTCAAGGGTTGTTAACCAACCCACCTAAATAGCCCATTAGCCTTTTATAGCTTAATAAATTGGGACAATTACATATTCTATTACATTTTTAAAAATAATTACAACAATAGTGTCCTTATAAAAATTTTACACAACTAATACACTTCCATATTTATTTACAATACTAGTGCAATACTTAATTACAAAAAGAGTATAATCTTATCCCTTTAATTATGCACACGATTTTCTCCCCCATCTCTCCCACAATTTTCTCCCCATCTCTCCCACGATTTTCTCCCACTCCATTTTTGTTTCCCTTCTTCTTCTCCTCCCTCCTCCTCCTCCTCCTCCTCCTGTCCAACCCCTCCCCACCCTCACGCCTCCCCCTCCTCTCGCCTCCCCTCCTCCCCTCCTCCCCTCCTCCCTCCTCCCGCCTCCACCTCCTCCGCCTCCCCCTCCTCCCGCCTCCTCCTCCCTCCTTTCTCCTCCCCCTCCCCCCCCCCCCTCCCTCTCCTCCCGCCCCTCCTCCCTTCCTCCTCCTCCCTCCTCCTCCTCCCGCCTCCGCCTCCCGCCTCCCTCCTCCCGCCTCCACCTCCTCCCGCCACTCCTCCCACCCTCCCTCTCCTCCCGCCTTTCTCCTCCTCACTGCCGCCTCCTCCCGCCTCCGCCTCACCACCTCCTCCCCCTCCCTCTTGCCTCCCTTCCTCCCGCATCCCCTCCTCACGCCTCCTTTCTCCTCCCCCTCTTCCGCCTCTTTCTCCTCCACCTCCTCCTCCCGCCCTCCTCTCCTCGATCCTCCGCCTCCCACCGCCACCGTCCCATCCATTCTTTATTTTCACTGTAACTAAATCTTCCGATAAGGTAACCAATTTAGTTTTATTAGGTTACTAATTTATTTTGGATGTGATGCGCTTGGTAATCAAACTTCATGTAGTTGGTTACCAAATCATTTGATAAGGTAACCAATTCAGCTTTTATTAGTTTACTAATATATTTTTTGAATGTGATGCGATTTGGTAACCAAAATTTATGCAATTGGTTACTAAACCTTCCGATAAGGTAACCAATTTAGTTTATTAGGTTACTAATTTATTTTGATGTGATGCGCTTGGTAACCAAATTTCATATAGTTGGTTACCAAACCATTTGATAAGGTAACCAATTCAGCTTTTATTTGATTACCAATTTTATTTTAAATGTGATGCGCTTACTAGTCAAAATTGTTATAAAGGTAACCATTTCAATTTTTGTGGGTAGCCAAATCATCAAAAGAAATTCAGAATAAGAATCTCCTATGCCATGCATGGCCATGGCGATATGGCAGCTGGCATGGCCATGTAGAGAGAGAGGATGATGAACATTAGCTCCTTCATAATTTTTTATTTTAATTTTCTCATTTTGATTTGAATTTTGAAACATGGATTTGAAATTGTTGTTAGAGACAAGATTTGAATTTGAATTTGAATTATTAGTTATCCTTGATTTTAGGTTTCCTTATTAATGTGAATTGTACTATTTTTGTAATAATTACATTCTTTTTGTAATTATTTAGTTGATGCACTTTTCTTGTAATTACTTTCTATTTGTTGTATACTTATGTAAAGGACCCTAATAAATTATTGTCCACCAAGGTAAGCAACATATTGGAAGATTAATATATATATATACAAGTTATATCTATATATACTAATTGCCTATAAATACTCCCAAATATTTTTATAAAGAACTTTTCATTTATTCTTACAAGTTATTTAGCCAAAAAGCAAAAAGAAAAGCAAAAGGATGAAATAGAGAGAGAACGTGGGAAGCTTTGAAGGAAGGGAGAAAAAATTTCCTTGATGCCACCAAGAGTTATTACATACTTTGGAAAAATAAGAAAAGTAGCATTAAGATCAAGGTAGGTTACAAGCTTTAATTTCATGTATTTTGTTAGTTTTACAAAAAATAAAGACCCTATGCTCATGAACTTTCAAAACTCTTGATTTATTTCTTTTTAGTGCATCATGTTTGGATCTGACATTTTTTTGGGTGTTAAAAGTTGAAAAGAAAAAAAAAAGAAAAAGAAAAGAAGTTATGTACAAATGTTTAAGAAACACCCTAATCTTGCATGCTTAGTGTATTTTATGTTAGATACATGAAGTTCAAGTTTTAAATGGATAGAAGCATGCTAGAATGATAGATATAAAGTTTAGTGGATTTAACTTGTGTATTGATTTGTGTTTGTGTAGAAAAGTTTGGTAAAATACATGAAAATGAGTTTTACCGGAAAACTTAATCGAAAGGTGTGATTGAAGATTTTTCATTTTGAAACTTACTAATAGTTTTTATGATTTTCTTTCTTGTTATGTTAGATATGTAAGTTAAGAATAAAATCCCTTTTGAAGCATGCAAAAATGTTTTAAAATGAGCAAGATATGAATTTTTTTCTAAAAACACCTCATTGTGGAATGGCTGTGCAAAACAGTCCGGTTTCGGGCCATATTCAGTAACCAAAACATGTCCAAATTTGATATTTGATAAATTAAAATTGTAGTTTGGGAAGATACGAATCCAACGAGGCCGACTGGACCTAAATCGGAGTTGTAGATTTCATTTTATTCAAGTTTTAGTAAAGGACTCCAAATCTGGAAAATCAGGAGGAAAAAAAATATATTAACTGCCGGTTCAGTTTCCGGAGAACCGAACAAACTTTCCGACGACCGGTTCACCAAGTTTACGGCCGGTTCCGGTGGTGGGTTTGGGACCAACAATTTTCTAAAATTGTGAAGAATATTAAAATATTTAATTCCGAATTTTTCTGGACAGTTATGTAATTACTAAGTAATTAATGGTTTAAACTCATTTAAATCATTTAAAACTTACTTATTAATAATTATTAATGCCACTAAATGATTATTAAACTAATTACATATAATTTAATTGTAATTAACTATTTAATTATTATTTAAGTGATAATTGAGTAGAGTTAGTGGTAATAAACTAACTATTGATTATTTAATTAAGATTAAATAATAAATAGAGTTAAATCATTGATTAATTATTATTTAATTAATATTAAATAATGATTAAAGAAAATTTAAGTAAGATTATGTAATAATAATGTGACTACTTACTTACATTGACATAAAATTTATAAAATAATTTTTTTAATTATTATTTAATTAATATTAAATAATAAATAAGGATGAAGTGATAATTAATTATTCTTAGATTAACAAGAAAGAATAATTAAAGATTTATAAAGTAAATTAATTATTTGTTATTCAAGGATAAATAAATAAATTATTATTATTTATTAAATAATAAATAATGACAAATGTTAATTAATTATTCATTTATTAATAGTAATGAATAATTAAAGATTAACGAAGTAAATAAATTAATTATTTATTTTTATGGATAATGATTAATTAATTATTATTTAATTAATATTAAATAATAATTAAAGATAAATAATATTAATTATTTATTATTTATTATTTAATTAACATTAAATAATAAGTAGATGTAATTAGCTATTATTTATTAGTAAATAATAACTAAAGGTAATTAATTAATTACCATTTAACTAATATTAAATGGTAATTAAATAAAGATAGAGTTAATAAATGAAGAGAATTTAAATAACTCATTAATTAAACAATTATAATAAATTGTTTAAATATCTAATAAGTGTTTATTACTTAAGAAAAACCTTATAAATTAATTAAATCATTAACTTAAGATTTATTAAATATCTTATAGGACTAATGATAATATATTATATTATGTGTACCTTGTGATTGAATTATTTATTGATAGCATAAGTAAGCGTATAGATATACAATTATACGCAAAGATTAATTAATGTACCAACATTGTCAATGCTAGGTCGCTCAAAGAGTTTTAATTAAAGCTAGTTAGTTGTAGCTCATCGAATGTGCAAGTTCTCTAACTCAAACCTGAGTTATTATTTTCAAAGCATGTTAGTGGATAATTATTGTTGATTACTCCACATCCTTAATGTAAGACCCCAGCTTTTATAAATAAAGATGAATTTTCTATAAATATTATTTTTGAATATTATGGAATAATTTGATATAATGTTATAGTTGTGGGTAATATTTATAAATTTTGCAAAAGTATACAAGTGGTTATATTATATTCGATTGGTGGGGAATATTCGGTTTAGCGTGGAATATTAAATATAACTACTCAATCATTGGTGGACCCTACAAATGTAATTATTGTCGGATTGAGAAAAAGACAAAAATATTTTATCGAAATAACTACGGAAGTTTTACCGTTGATCTTGTTGAACTACTTCCAGAGTAAAAAGTACAAGAATACGTGTGGTTGCATAGTAGCACACTGTGATTGATTATCGATGCTTATGTGAGAAGTCACTCATTTGATTCCATTATCATTTATTAATAATATGAATTATTATAATGCGATAATGACGTTTTGTTTTATTCAGATTATTAACGTAATAAAATGTAAACATCTTTTTATATAAAATAGAATACTTTATTAAAGTTATTCTATAAATAGAATATATTATATTTTATTATGCATAGTGTTGCATAGTGTTTTGCATAGTGTTTTGCATAGTATTACATAGTGTTTGCATAGTAAAATGTTTTTATATAAATAGAATATATTATATTTTATTTAAAAGATTTTTCTTTAAATATGGACCGTCGATTAAAGTAAATCAATCTGACCGCTCATGGATTAGTTACTATGCATTCCATTTTCCTATAAATAGAAGCTCATTCCTTCATTATTTTCTTACGAATTCATTGAAACTCTGTAGAGAGAAATTATAGAGAGAAGCTATAGAGAGAAAATTATAGAAAGAAGAAGAGTATTCTCGCTACTTCACTACTTCTATATTCAGGTTCTTTTTACTTGAGGGGTGTTATTCTTTCTTCTTGAAGAGAACTTCATATTCCATTCATTATTATTCTGTTGGAATAACTTTGTAAAAGTGGCATACCCTATACATAACCTCAGATACGCGATACCCTATACTTGGTGAAATCCTTATGTTATTCCATCGCTTATTATTCTCGCTTGAATAACTCAGTATACGCTGATTTACCCTATACTTGGTGACATTCTTCTATTATTCTCGCTGAACATCCTCGTCATGTGTTTACACCGGACCGGTTCCGCTTTTTTTATTATTCTGTTGGAACATCCTCGTGCATGTGTTTTACAATCGACCGGTTCCGCTCTTTATCATTCTCGCTGGAATATCCTATCCGCGTGTTTTTTACCGGATCCGGTTCCATCTTTATTATTCTCATTGAACATCCTCGCTTGTGAATTTCACCGACCGGTTCCGTTATTATTATTCTCGCTGAATAACTCGTTTGGCGCGGCACCGCATGCATGGTGATTTCTTTTGTTATTCCATTCTTTATTATACCCAAATTGGTTAAAACTTTAACTTCTATACTCCATGAAATTAGTAGAATATCCTTGATATTTGCGTTTTCA
Organism: Panax quinquefolius; assembly: GCA_020205615.1. NCBI lineage: Eukaryota > Viridiplantae > Streptophyta > Magnoliopsida > Apiales > Araliaceae > Panax > Panax quinquefolius. Next base: position 106,006,296 of record CM035171.1, on the reverse strand, counting down.
TCCAAAGATCTTTTCATGGAAATATTCTTCCGATCATTATTGAATTTTACTCTACGTAAACAAAGATCATGTTGACAATTTGGACGTTAATAATTCATGGATTAAATAATTCTTGAACTTGTTTTATTGAATTACTATGTCATTGTCATCATCCTCATGTTATATTATGTTATCTTTGGCTTACGTGCATAGATGAACTTAGTATGATTATGACCGAGATCATTCGGTATAATCACGACTTGATATAAATGATGTGACAAAAGTCCTCGGTGGCTGTGTAATGCAAATGATGGATAGTTTTGGTATGATTATGACTGTGGGGTGATTCGGTATAGTCACTTACCATCGATAATTTGATGAAAATCCTCGACCGTAGGTACGTGGATGATTAGATGTGGTGGTTTATTATTGTCGAGTCTCAAATGATAAAAATTGATGAAAACCTTTAAAACCTAAAAGATAGTAGACTTTTATTCTCTACTTGACTCTTTTAATGGATCGCTTATTCCACCGCAGCTTAAACCGGTTGTTCTATTGTATTTTATCGCTTTAACATCGTTGAAGGCTAATGATAATTTATTCTCGCATTATCTTAGTCATAATATTTCTTCTCGGGCTAGTTGAGCTCACCTTTTCTTTCACTGTTTCTCTTGTGAAATGAGAACATAGCCGGACGAAGCCTCGGAACGAAGTAATGGTCCGTAGGATAGCATTAATAGTCCTCACTATTCGTGAAATATAGTGTGATAATAGTTGTAATGAGGACTCCTTTTGAGTTTGTATAATATCTAGTAGACAAAATTTGTATTCAAACTCACGCTTTATGTCGTATTGTATACCTACGCTTATATTAGTAAGTTGTATTTGAATTTTTGTACCATGTAAGTGGCGACCCAAGATGGGTGACGTATACCTAATTTTGGGGGCGTTACACTTAACGATTATTGTGAATCGCATTTTGCACAATCGAATTCCTGTTCAATTATTATTAAATTGTGAATTAATTAAAGTTCTTTTATTCTTGAATTGTTTATGAGATAGATAGATCTATGCTAGTTGTATCAGCTAGATCGAATATATTTAAATTTGTTAAATCAAATATGTTTTAAAAGTTGTTCTTAACCAATTGATTTGGTAAGAAATCGAGACTGAGAAAAAGAACAATTTTATTAAAGCATTATATTGTAAAATAATTGTTGCTCGACTATTAAGTGTTTATGCATAATACACCGGGTATGAAAGGTTGATCCCCTTGATTACCAAAACTTATTAAAAGGACCAGTTTAACTACTGACAACCTTAGTATATGTTCATGGTTATTTCAAACCACTCAACATCTATTATTCAATTATTTGAAAATTCAATTATTAAAACTTAATTCATGTTCTTTCACAATCGATTCTATTGTTGAACATTGAAAGCTAAATTCCTTTCTAATTATGATATACCTTTCTTGTATTTAAACTTGCTAAGCAAACTAGTTGCTTACCCTTGCTATATCATGACATTTATTTCAGCTATGCCTGAAGGATCGAATAAGAAAGACAAAGGCAAGGGCAAGATCCAAGACTAGTTTAATAGGAATGTTAATTATTATTATATATGATGGCATTATTTATGTAAGCCTTTTGTAATATTAAAGGTGTGTTTAAGTTAAGGTAAAGAAGACGTTGGGATTGTGTTATGAAACTTTATTATAATGAACAATGTATGTTTATTATTCCGCAATAGTTTATAGAATGCTTATACTAAATGATAGATCGTGAGCACTGAATCTGAGGTTAGAGAACCTGGATTTGGGGGCGTCACAGCCTTAAGTGGTTCTGGCTTTCCCAAAAACTTTGGTGGTCCCAGCTCCTTGAACTGTTTAGCAGCGACCAGCCGTGAGTTGCCAGTGTTTCCACCTGCATTTTGAACAAGAGTCTCTCTCGTCTGATTTTGCATAAATTCCAGAAAACTCTTAAACGTACCATCGTTCGTCATTTCGTCGGTGTTGTTATTTACACGAGGATTATTGCCTTCCTGATGCACATTATCCTCAAGTATCGATCGCGTCATGACTTCAACTGGCCTCATGTGCTCCATTGCTTATCTCAACATTAAATAACAAATAAGCTTAAGTAGGTCATACTAGCGAAGTATTTACTCGTCTATTCACTTCTAGTTTTAGCCTCACATCTCAGCCAGAGATCATATCCCAAAGCTTTGATACCAACTGTGACGCCCTCAAAATAGGTATACATCACCCATTCTGAGTCGCCAAATACATGGTACATAATAAAACTATAACTTAATTATACAATTGTCGTGTAAAATACGACAAAACATAGCTGAGAGTTTTAACACGGATATTGTCTATCCAAACTGAAATTCATCTAATTACAATTATTATCACACTATTTCATAGAATAGTAAGGACTACTAAAACAACCATCTGGACCGTCAATCCATTCTCCGACTAGTCCCAGCTATATTCTCATTTTCTGTAGAGAACAGTGAAAGAAAAGGATAAGCTCAACTAGCCCAGTAAAAAATATTATGACTAAGATAATGCAGAATAAATTATCCTTAGCCTTCAACAGTATAACAACTGATAGAATACAATAGACAACAAGTTTTAGATCAACAATTGCAGCGGAATAAGCAATCCATTAGAAGAGTCAAGTAGAGCATGATATCTACTATCTTCAATGATTTAAAAGTTTTATTTAATTAATATATTTTATTATTAATTTATTTAATTATTTGTTATTAAAAAAAAAGAGAAGAGTCTAAGCTTGAAAACGGAATTGGTGACATGTAGACTTTCTAAGGTGAATCTTATTATTAATATATATATTTTTTTCTAAGGTGGATATTATATTCCACGTAATTGGTGCCATGTAGACTTTCTGCTAAATTTTTAACTCTTAATAGATGCTTTTTAAATTTTTGAAAAAAATACAGCTGAACGAATTGACCAGAAAATTTTTAAATTCAAATGACGATTTTGAAACCTATGGCCGAAAAGAGAAAGTGGGAAAAGTAGATTTAACCCCTTTCCAAACGCATTATATATACATACCCAAAGAGAAAGAGAAGATTTGTCACCGTCGAAATAATCGTTGAAGAAATCCCAAAGTTTAAGAGCAAAATTAAAATCAAAAGGTAGCATTCTAGATCGGAGTCATCAACCATTTTAGATCGAACTAATCAACCGAGCAAAAGAAGTATTCTCTGTGTATTGCCGTTTTGGGGAGTATGATCTATAGTTCTGTACTATGTAAAAATATTTTAAGTAGAATATGTCAAAAACATATTCCCTTACTATAATATGATAAAAGAAGGGGACTCGCAACCGTTGTTGGAACTTGGATGTTTTGACTAGAATATGCCAAAAGCATATTTCCTTTATGTTCATTTGTATTATTTGATTTAGTATCTTTCTTTTTATATACATTTAGTATTTATTTGAATTGTATAAAGTTAACATCCTACAAATAGGTACTTTAGTTTTTTGTGTGTAGATAAATTGATTAATTTTACATATTTACTAAATATTATATATAATATATAATAAGAGGCAGGTAAGTGTTTTATTGGAAGGTGGATAAAGATTGTCCCACGCATTACCAATTTGTACGATGCTTCCTTTGTGCAAATTTGAATGGTAGCTATGCAGACTATTGTAGATCACTTTGACAATGGAGTTGCAGTCCCTTTCACGGACAATCTTATTTGAGTAATAAAGAATTTTCACTTAACATGAACAGGTGGACAAAGAGCAAGTAGATCGAGTCCACCGGCACAAGTAAGTGGCAAAACTGTAAACATTTATATTAGGTGGTGGGAGCTGAGCTGATTGAAATGATCTTACGCTAAACATTTATGTTTGCCAATGTATGTATGTATGTACGTAGTTTGGACTTTGAAACTGCATGTTTTGTATGAATTCATGCAGTTTTGCAGTTTACAGCAATCTCTCTGCTATCAAACTAAATTAAAAATTGGCGTTGCAGTTTACATTTAATTTTAATTTTATTTGGATATCATGATGGTTGGTGGCTTGTATGCGGATTCACTTCTTTTATTACTGCCTAGTATTTATATAGATCAATTATTGTTGTGAAATATACATTCGTGATGATTGACTAGGCATTAATTGATCATATCAATGGAAGCTTTTCTTTTGGTTATTGAGCCTGATAAATTAATGTTGCACAAGCGTATCTTCATTAGTAATGATAAAGCAGACTGGTATGGTTCTCCGAGAACTTGTTCTTGAAACAAGGATTGTAGATGCTTTCAAGTTTTGGAACGCAACTGTGATGCCATTCTGGATGATATTTTGTTCAAAGGTTCTATAGTCTGTACATTCTTAATACATTCACATGATACATAATGGCCTTATGGCTCCGTGTAAAGTTTCGAAGCAGTACTTTACAATACAGTGAACATATACATATATATATATATATATATATGATGATGTGTAAAGTAATTAATATATATAAAGGTAAAAGGCCGGTACCTGAGCATGTTTAGCTAGAACATAAGGACCGTTGCCAGAAGGAACCTTATAAATAACATGAAAAAGATGCTGCTATTTGAACTACTACCTTCCATATATTCTCTCTCTAAAAAAAGAAAAAGAAAACTCAGATGAAACAATACTACTACTACAGCTAACTAGCTGGAGACAAGAATAATAAGGAGGAGGAGGAGGAATAGAATATTATTATTATTATTATTATTATGAGAGAGAGATCAGAAACAGATGATAACTAATATATATGTAGAGAGAGAGAGTGAGAGAGAGAGAGAGAGATGAACACACAAAATCATTGATGAAAATAAAAATGAATGTGGAACAAAATCCCGTCCACATTCTTTGTACGAAGTCGTGGTATAGCACTGTCAGCCCAAACTATGGTTGGAGCTCCGGAAACTCATTCCGATGGTTGATTTTTACGCCACATGCTCGAAATAGTTTTTTGCATGCAATGATTCTCTCTCTCTCTCTCTCTCTCTCTCTCTCTCTCTCTCTCGGCCTAAACACGCTAACATTTTCCCTCACGTTATCGTGTATTGACTTAAGAGTTTTGGCATGAAGAAGTAACTAAACACAAAAACTAGTTGAAAATTAAACGTCTAATTATTTTAATTTACTTTATGCTGTTTTACTCAAAACTACCACGTTCACTCCTCTCCTCCAATCATCTGTGATAAATATTACTCTGGCTAATTAGCATAAAAAATACTATGAGTAATACAATTAATTTAACTGCCGTGAAACATTAATCGACTTATGAATTAAAAATTTACTTATGTATGGGCACTCAGAATCTTCATCTCTATATTTTTTTTTGTTTTGAACAACTCAATTTCAATTTCAAGACCTGAAATTAAAGTTGCACCAAGCTCTATAAATGTGCTTCAATTTTTATTATTTATTTCAAATATTAAAACTGATTGAGTTAGTTAACAAATATATATATATATATTGTGAATTTATCTGTTGTCAAATTAGGTGAATAAATATATATTTTGATAATTTTTAAACAAATATTATATATTATGTAATATTGTTGATTAACTTCTTCTCTCGTTCAAATTATAATTTAATACAAAAGTTTTTGTACACAAAAATTTTTGTATTGCACTTATAATTTGGTACAAAACTTTCATAATTTGGTAAAATCGTAAAATGTTTATATTTAATTTTCATGTCTCAAATTTATTTGTAGAAAAAAGGTCAAACAAACGGTTTCCTAATATTAGACAAGATAAGGATATGTGTAGTATTTTAATTTTTTGGAAAAAATGAAATATTTTGTTATAAAGATTAATCCTTGCAAGATGTTAACAACTAACCCGTGATGCTCTAGTAGTCATATGACTAAGATTTCAAATTTGAGGTTGTGAGTTCAAACCTACAAAAACCACAAAAGTTCAGTACTTTGTATTTAACTCGTTTTTTGTGTGTAGATAAATTGATTAATTTTATATTTACTAAATATTATATATAATATATAATAAGACGCAGGTAAGTGTTTAATTTGTTGAAAGGTGGATAAAGATTGTCCCACGCATTACCAAATATATACTACTAGTTACCTCCCTCTCTCTTCTGGCCGACCTTTCTTTCATCTTCAAACTCCAACATCACAATGAAGATCAACGTAAGAGAGTCGACGATGGTGGCGCCGGCACAGGAGACGCCGCAGCGGAGTCTGTGGAATGCTAACTTGGACCTTGTGGCACCGGATATCCATGTCCCGACCGTATACTTTTACCGGCCGAACGGGTCGTCCAATTTCTTTGAGGCGAAAATACTTGAGGAGGCGCTAAGCCGTGCCTTGGTTCCGTTTTACCCAATGGCTGGGCGGTTAAAGAGGGGCGAAGACAGGCGCATTGAGATCAACTGTAACGGAGAAGGTGTTCTCTTCGCGGAGGCAGACTCGGATGGAGTGGTTGATGAGTTCGGCGACTTCGCCCCGACGTTGGAGCTCCGGAAACTCATTCCGATGGTTGATTATTCTCTTGGAATCCATGCCTATCCTCTTTTAGTCTTGCAGGTGCGTGTGTTTCCACTACGCCATATATATAAAAATACTACCATATTTTCTATATGCTTGGTTATTTATTCTTGTGTAATTTTGTTGTTCAAGGATTTGAGAATTTCCGGTACGTGAGGTTAGTGTAGTTTTAGGGTAAAAAATGCGAGTCACACCACAAGTTCCAATCAGTCCCAAAATACTTGTACTACATAAAAATTTATTTTAAATTACAGGAGAATTTGAAAAAAATATTAGTTTTGTAATGCATGAATTTTGGACAGTGATTAGGAAATTATCAAGGTACCGAGCTATCCATATGGGACTGGTTGGAACTGGTGAAGAGCTGAACATAAGGGACACCGGTTATGTCCGGTAGTACCTGCTATTTGAATTCAAATTACTTGGTAGATATAATGTTTAGCTCTTGCTTTCTTTACTTTCATTCATTACCCTATATTGCTACATAGAGTTTTATCTTTTTTCTTTTTTCCTTTTTTTTTTGAACAAAGATATAAATTTTTTTGTTGCAAGTAATTAATTAACTTCCCTCCAATTGAGCAGATCACATACTTCAAATGTGGTGGAGTCTCACTGGGTGTTGGTATGAATCATCATGTTGCAGATGGAGCATCTGGCCTCCACTTTATAAACACATGGTCCGATATGGCTCGTGGCCTTGACCTCAAAATTCCGCCTTTCATTGACCGCACCCTACTCCGAGCCCGTGACCCTCCCCAACCTGTCTTCCACCACATTGAATACCAGCCTCCTCCTTCCATGAAATTCACTCCTGAAACCACACTTCCCGAAACAGCCGTATCCATTTTCAAATTAACAAGGGAGCAGCTCAACTCCCTTAAAGCCAAGTCCAAGGAAGACGGAAACACCATTGCTTATAGCACCTATGAAATTCTGGCAGGACATGTATGGCGGTGCACGTGCAAAGCCTTTGGGCTTCGGGATGACCAAGAAAGCAAGCTGTACATTGACACCGACGGACGAGCCAGACTCCGGCCCTCCCTTCCGCCTGGTTACTTTGGCAATGTGATATTGGAGGCAACTCCAATTGCACTAGCAGGTGATCTCCGATCAAAGCCCGTATGGTATGCTGCCAGTAGGATTCATGATGCGATACTGCGAATGGACAATGATTATCTGAGGTCAGTTATTGATTACTTGGAATTGCATCCTGATATTGAGGCCCTTGGGGTGCATACTCTTAGGTGCCCAAATCTTTGTATCACCAGCTGGGCAAGGCTGCCAATCCACGACGTCGATTTTGGTTGGGGCAGGCCAATTTTTATGGGACCTGGTGCAATTAGTGACGAGGGGCATAGTTTTGTGTTACCAAGTCCTTCTAATGATGGGAGCTTATCGTTGGTGACTTCTTTGCAAGCAGAACACATGAAACTCTTTAGCAAGTTCTTTTATGACATTTGAAGAGAAATAAACATCCCAACAAACTCGTGCGGAGGAGTCTTTTTATTCTGTTGGTAATTTTGTTTCTTTCCAAAGTTTTCTCCCCATCAATTATGCCTGATATATGTGCTTATATCCGAACAGAAGTAGCTAAAAGCTACGTGCATGTAAGGAACTTGGGATACATTGTATGTTGGGAAAAGTGCACCTAAATAATCTCAATCTGGCCTATAGATTATGTAATATTCTGAATTCTGTTATGTGATTATGTACGTGTTATGTGATCCTTTTCCAAGACTAATGAAAGGGAACTTGTAGTAGTAGTTTTAGAATTTTATTCGCCTAGATTTGTTTGTAAATTTGTTATCAAGGCATTCACACCAATCAAATTAAATAGTTAAAATTTATAAATTTTGTAAATAATATTTTTTGTGTATAAAAGAGTTTTCTATTTTTAAATTAAACAGTGGCACTCAGGGTTTTCAAATGAAAGTTGTAGGTTGATCGATCTTATATAAGTGAGTAGCAGAGTCGCTTACACCTTGCTAATGACAGAAGTAATTAAAGACATTAGGTTCTAGATAATAAAACGCTATATGACAGAAGTAATTAAAGACATTAGGTTCTAGATAATAAAACGCAAGAGGAATGTGAGTAAGCAAGTATGCTATTATTAACACCCCAATTTAAAATTGACTCCGACTAAGGATGGATACAACAACTCACTCTCTGAAGAATTGCATTTCCGCCAAATAGTATAGCATAAGGAATTAATCTGGTTAGCAACAAACGCACATTTAGTAATACAAGAAGAAGATTCATTTTCCTATTTTGTTCTTCTTTTCTCAAAGTAATAAAAATATGTTTTTCTAGTTAAACTTTTTTCAATGCACTATTTTTTTAACGAAATTATACTATTGCAATTCAATCTTAGGGGTATGTAGAAAATCCCGTGTCAAGGATCAAGAGGAGGAGAAGAACTAAGAGTTGAGGAAAAATTATTTTTTCTACATAGACTATTTATTTTATTTTATGTGACTATATATGCACATGAATATAATGTTGGTGACTAATAAAATGTTGTGTTTGAATTAAAGTCCGATAATAATTTAGAAGGGGGTTTAATAGATTATTACAGATTAAAAAAAATTATCTTAGGCTTTTTTGAATTTTTAGATAATTAATTTGCAGTGTTGGAAATTAAAATGCAAAACAATAAAAATTCAATCACACAATGCACAGAGATTTGTCTGGTTCACAACAAACATACATATGGTATGTTTCTACGTCCAGTCTCAAGCTCCTCTCTAAGACTTGAGATCTTATTACTCTCAATAATAACTATTCCTTCAATAGGCGGAGAAACCTTTACAAAGTTTTAATTATAGACAAACTTACAACTTTCTCAACTAACTATCTTGAACAGCAAGCTCCCAGCTCCCTTCTAGCTCAAGCTTAGTTATATTTTTCTTTTGAGTTCAGTTCTATTATGTGATCTGGCCTAAAAAAATGACGGTCTCTTTCTCACCTCACAAGTATAAAGAGACCCAACTCTCAGCTGACATCTCTAAGACTTTGGACTTGGTCAAAGAATTACTCGTCTTTCTCACAGGTACATAAAATAAACTAACTCTATCATTTTCCTTTTACAAAAGATTTGACAAAGATATGCTTCTTAAATAATTTTATAAAATTCAGTACAAATGTATATAAAAGTTTTAGTAACTTTTATATTTGATGTTTCTTTGTAAGTAGATATATAATTTTTGTTCAGATTTATAAAGATTTAATTTTCTTTATAAATAAAGAGTGTGTTTCTATGAAAAAGCATTTAACTTTAATTTCATGTATAAAAGTTCAAATAACTTTTATAGTTAGGTTTCTTGCTAAGCATATAAATACATAGAAGTTTGTGATATAAAATTTTAAATAACTTTTATATTATACAACAAGTTTTTTATGAATGAATAAGTTCAAGCTCAAATATTTGTGAAGATGATATAAAGTATAATAAATTAATCAATTAAATAAAATAATACTTGATATAACGAATAAATCATTTAACTCAAATTATATATAATAATATATTATATCTATTTTATGAATATTAAATAAGGTCACTTAGAACTTTAAACAAAGACCCTTTGAATAATATTATGTTTAAGAATACTTTCAAATTATGGTATTTAAAATTGACCAAATTTAGAGTTTCACAATTAATATAATGTTTATATAAATATTTTCAATAGTCACTTAGAACTTTAAGCACCCAATTTGAATGATATTCTTTTTAAGGAATATCTCCAAATTACTAGATATCTAAAAACCGATCTACTTTTTACGATATTTATATAAATAAATTATATCAATAAAGGGTCACTAAAACTTTAAGCACCCTTTGAATGATATTCTTATTTAAGGTATTTAAACTTACCTTATTATTGATATATATATATATATATATATATATATATATATATATATAGTCTCGGATCTAGTCCGGATCCCTTATTATTATAAAATATTTTACCTTTTTTAAAACAACTAAAAAAAAGTTTAATATTTTATGGAACTGGAATTTTATATATATAGATGTTTTGGGTGTGATTTGGATACATATAACAAAACACATAACATGCAGTACCCTGCATGCAGTGCATGTATATAATTTGTTATATGTATCCAAATCACACCCAAAACACAATCAGATATGTAAAATTCCAGCCCATAAATATTAAACTTTTTTTAGTTGTTTAAAAAAAGCAAAAAAAAAAGGGGGATCGGATATTTGTCGTGTCCGGAGTCCTGACTGATCCCTCGATTCTATATATATATATATATATATAAATTTTCTCAACAATTTATATTTGTATATATATAAATATAAACAAATCAATTCAATAACTTATCTCAGATATTTTGACCAATTTTCTCTTCTTTAGAAGATTTGAAACTTTGAATGGAAGAGAGAAAAACATTTTTTTTCAGAGAAAATATGTAGGCAATTTGAGTGTAAGCTTTCTTATTCTTGTAAATTGGCAAGTCTTGAACTGATTTTTTTTTCTTATTTATAAGAGATTTTGAGTCAGGGGTAAACTTGTCTAACAAAAAATGTCAATACATGCATTCAATAAATGTACCCATTTCATCTTGCAAGTGTGACGCCCCCAAAATAGGTATACAACACCCATTCGAAGTCGTCAAAAACATGGTACATAAAGCAAACTACAACTTCAATAATACAATTGTCGTGCAAAATACGACAACACATACTGTGAATTTAAATACAAATATTGTCTTCTAGACAATATCCACACTTAAATAAGTCCTCATTACAATTATTCAAATACTATTTTATAGAAATAGTGAGGACTGCTAAAATATCTTTCTAGAACCATCACTCCATACCCCGACTAGATCCTGCTATGTTCTCACCTCTTGAGAGGAAAAATGGAACAAAAAGGAAAAGGGTGAGCTCAACTAGCCCAAAGAAAGAATATTATGACTAAGATAATATACAACAAATTATCATTAGTTTTCAACAGGAAAAAATCGATAAAATATAATGTATAACAAGTTTTAGATCAACAACTGCAGCGGAAACAACAATCCATTGAAAGAGTCAAGTAGAGAATGAGTTCTACTATCTTCTAAGATTTAAAAGTCTATCATCAATATTTTATCCTCAGAATAACAATCAATATACATCTTTAATCAAATATTCATATTTGCACTACAAAGCCAAAGATATTCATTCAGTATCACCAATTGATCATGTTCATCTCAACACATGTTCATCTTCAGCACTACGGCCAAAGATATTCATCGATTAATCATTCATCTTTGCACTACAGTGCCAAAGATATTCATAATATCATCATTTATGACCGAGGATGATGAAAAATATTTAAAAGAAAATGAATCCAGTGAGACAGAAGGACAAATATTAGGGATTCGTATAACAGTTTATCCAAGATCAATAATACTTCATAAATACCAATTTTGAAGCAGAATTCAAAAATAAAGATCAAAACATGGATACAATCAAAGATAGTAACCATAATAGACATCTTGGACAAAAAGAAGAAAATTTCATTTTTCGGTGAATAATGTCGTATTCGTGAATAGTGCCGTATACGTGAATAGTAACCCCGACACAAAAAGTTCCAAATTTGATAAAAACGTTCACCAATATTTCGACATAATGATATTGAAGAAAATAATATCATTTAAGAAGAAAATAACATCACTTACCTCAAAATAACCGTACTTCTGACTGAATTTCGGATATAGTGCTGACAAAAACTTGTACTAATAGGAACTCTCAAAGTATCAAAATACTCACAAAAATACGCTCAATAATCTAGAGAGAAAGAAAACTTGTTTCTGGTGTGATTTTCAATTCTAACCTAAGCGTCTATTTATAGAAAAATGCTAGAACGCCATAGAGACTAAAATAATAAAATATATTATTTCTTTCTTATTATTCCTACGCATGCCATCCTTGAATCCACCAATTTCAAAAATTTTCAAGAAATTTCATGTGCATTCAACACCAACCAAAAAGTGGGTCCCACCCATAATTTAATAAAATTATTTTATTTTCTCAAACTTCAACAATTCATAGAAAATAGTCCTGTATCGTAAAAATAATGAATTTTATGTCCATTCTACTCAAATCAATTCTTTACAACTTTGTAGCTTTGAGTTTTTCCAAATTCTAAATATAAAATATCCGAATCCATAAATGGATAATTTTTAATACCTCTACAATCAAATACCGATAAAACACCTCAAAGATTAATTCCTTCATTTTATCCACATAAAATAAATATATCCATCATTTATATCCACATAAAATAAATATTTCCTTATCATATAAATCAATAATTAATTATTCACAAATAATATTACGTAATCACAAGTATGACAACCAGTAGCTGCCTCGTGAAAGAGGGGCTTTCCAATAAGAATTTCTCCTTACTAAGCGCATAATTAGGTGACCAAACCTCTTCTTGATGTAACTTTCTAGACATTGCTAATAATGCTATCTAATAATATTATTCAAATAATATGAATTATCGATCTTATAATGGGAAATATCATAAAGTTGATAATTATTGAAACAACAATAATATAAAATATCAACGCAAAGAATTATTGAATCAATAAAATAAAATATTGAACAAGAATTACCGTAATAATTATTGAGTAGTGCCTTCTTTACGTAAGAATCAATAATTCAAAAATATTGTGCATCCACGCCAGACATCAGATTTTAACCACCGGCATTCTAACAAAGTGTTAATTCAGAATAACAACTACGCCGTTATTTATAAAAACTCAAACTTGACGCTTTCTTCATCCTCGATGCTTATTCTGTTATGGGGCCCACAAATGACCGCACCGCCGCATTTAATATTACCCGACAACAAGAATATTCCACGACCAAACGAATATTCCCAACAACAATGATTATTTAATAACCACTCATTATTTTTGCAAAATTTGCACATTTCACCCATAACCAAAATATTATATCAATTTAACACCTTATTATTCACAATAATAATTAGAGGAAATTCGATTTTATTTATAATAAGTTGGGGTCTTACAACCTCCCCTCCGTATGAAATTTCATCCTCGAAATTGGCGTACGTACCTGGTGTTTCGAAAAGGTGAGAATACCTCGCTTTCATTTCTGATTCCAACTCCTAGGTCATTTCTTCAATAGCATGGTTTCTCCACAAAACCTTAACTTGTGGTATAACCTTCGTGCGTAGGACATGCTCCTTTCTATCTAAGATCTTGACAGGTACCTCTTTATACGTTAAGTCTTCGGCTATCTCTTCTGGTTCTAAAGCAATAATATGATTCGGGTCTTTCACATATTTATGAAGCATAGATATGTGAAAAACATTATGAACATGAGACATACTTGGAGGTAATGCGAGTCTATAGGCCACATTTCCTATTCGGTCAAGAATCTCAAATGGACCAACAAATCGTGGATTGATTTTTCCTCTCTTCCCAAATCTTGTAACTCCCTTCCATGGTGCAACATTTAACAATACATGATCCCCAATATTAAATTCCACGTCTTTTCGATGAAGATCCGCATAACTCTTTTTTGTCGATCTTGTGCCGCTTTGTATACGCTTGTCAATCATTTGATCTTTTCTCGTAGTCACGCGTATTAAATTACGGTCCCAACAACGTTGCTTCTCCCACCTCGTCCCCAAAGATAATCGAGAGCGACACTTTCGTCCATACAATGCTTCAAATGGAGCCACAAATATATACTTGCTCGATAACTTTTGTTGTAGACAGAATCCACCAAAGGGTAGGTACTTATCCCAACTCCTTTTGAAATCTAGGACACATAGTCTTAATAGATCTTCAAGAGTTTGAATAGTCCTCTCGATTGTCCGTCCGCTTTGAGGATGGTATGCTTAATCAATCGTAAATCTGCGCTCATAGCTTTCTGCAAGCTAACCCAAAATCGTGAAGTGAATCTTGGGTCACGATCCAAAACTATGGATACTGGCATGCCATGCAATCTCACAATCTCATTCACGTACATACTAGCAAGACATTCAAGGGAATAAGTCTCCCGTATCGGCAAGAAATGAGCAGACTTGGTTAATCTATCAATAATAACCCAAATAGCATTTATGCCTTGAGAAACCGTGGGAAGACCCATAATGAAATCCATAGTAATGTGTTCCCACTTCCATATCGGAATCTCAAGTGGTTGTAATGGACCCTTTGGTACTTGATGCTCCGCCTTTACACGTTAACAGGTTAAACACCTCGAGGTAAACTCCACGATCTCTCTCTTCATATTGTTCCACCAAAATGTGTGTCGAATATCATGATATATTTTGGTACTCCTGTGATGGATTGCAAACCAGGTGTCAGTGTGCCTCCATCATAATTCTATGCTTCAAGTCGTAATCGTTAGAACACAAAGTCCGGAGTTGAATCAAGTATTCCTTCTTCATCGATTCTTCCTTCCGAATAGCATATTCATGCACTTTCTTCTTCTTCATACGCCACGCCTCCAGTCCGTAGCTTGAGCGAAATTTTTAACTTTATCGATTAAAGTTTGTTCTACTCAGATATTCGCCATCATCACGTGGGTCCCTGGAGTCTTTAACTCAATCTCCATCCTTTGTAAATCGTATAAAATGGGTCTTTGTGTTAACAACATCGCACTCATACCCGCATACGATCTTCTACTCAATGCGCTACCATTCTTCGCGCTTACTTTTTCGTGATGGTATCAATGGTATAATCGTAATCTTTCAATAGCTCGAGCCAACGTCGTTGCCGCATGTTGAGTTCCTTTTGGGTGAAGAAATATTTGAGACTTTTATTATCCGTATAGATCTCCACTTTCTCCCCATACAGGTAGTGTCTCCAAATTTTCAACGCTGAACGATCACCGCTAACTCTGTATCATGAGTAGAATAATTCCTCTCATATTCTTTGAGTTGTCGTGAGGCATAGGCTATGACTTTCCCACGCCAGCATGAGAACACATCCTAACCCTTTACTCAAGCATCATCAGAGATAACAAATTCATCCGAACCAGATGGTATTGTCAAAACAGGTGCTGAAATGAGTCTCCTCTTGAGATCTTCGAAGCTCTTCCCACATTCCTTTTTAAGTTCATTGTTTAGTGATTTGATGAGCGGACATATTTCGACGTTAGCGCAAGTCAAATTTAAGTTGAATTCAGATAAAATAAAATAATCTTTCAAGTTGAATCCGAACATTGTCTGTTTGAATCATATTTAACATTTATTATAACCAGAGCCGGCCTTGGCCCAGGGCTACAGCCCAAAGCTGAAGGGGGCCCAAAATTTTTTATAACATGGTGATGTTTCTGATGTTGATGCAACATGTGTAATTAAAATAAATGTAAGACCCCAAATTATTAATAAATGAAATTTAATTCCTCTATTTATTATTTGAAATAGTAAGGGTTGAATTGATTAATGCGGTTAGTTATGAGTAAAATGCGCGAATATTTTAAAATAAATAGGTGGTTATAAAATATTCATTGTTGTCGGGGAATATTCGTTTGATCGTGGAATATTCTTCATTGTTGGGAATATTCGTATTTATGGCCTTGTCTTTTTTGTGGTCCCTATAACTAAAAGCGATTGGATGAAGAAAAAGACAAGTATGAGTTGTTTATAAATAATAACAGAGTTGTTATCAAGTATCATCGTTGGAATACCCGGTGGTTAAAACACAAGAATACGCCGTTGTCAGCGATAAAGAAGACACTAAATAATGTATTTAATCATCCTAAAATTCCATACTCATAAGATTTCATCACCAATAACCAAAACCCTCATCAAAAATCTGCATATACCACATATAGGATTCTCAAGCCATAAAATTCTATTTTCTAATTTTCTTACTTCACATAACATATTTAATTCATTTACTCATAACTAGTCCATTTTCATGAAAAATATCAAATCAAGACAAACAAATTTTCTTTTCCGGGATTTAGCGTAATATAGTCCCATATTGAATATATATTTTTCTCGCATTTTAAAAATCATTTACTATTTTTTATATGGCCAAAACAAATTTAATATTTAGATATTTATCAAAATTATACTTTTATCCAAAATTCAAATTTACGAGTATACTTCTATCATATACATATACTCCCAATAAAAATTTCACCAATTTTGGAGTTAACCACAAGGAGTTATAAGCGGCATACTTTTAAAATAGTCTTTTCTCATCAAATTCACAACTCTAATCTATACATCCAAAATCGTAATTTTTGGACACAATCAAGAAAACTCATCAAATTATTATTTTAAATTTTTTCGTAATTTTTGAAGGTCGTAAAAATTACTGTAAACCGAAAAACATAACAACCCTTAAAATCTCTTACTATCCCTTACCTCAAAAGAAAGAAAAGACTTCCGACCTGATATCTGATATTTATGTTGAAGGAAACTTCAGACCATGAATAAAGAACTCACCAAGTATCTAAATACTCATAAAATACACTCGATAATCTAGAGAGAAAAAGAGAGAAAGCTTATGAATTTTGGTGTGATTTTCAATTCTAACTTAGCTCTCTATTTATAGGAAAATGTTAGCACGACGAAGAAGAAACTTGACTAAGCATTACCACTTTTACTCACATTATTCCACCCACCAAAAATCAGCCATCTTCCCTAACAACCAAAAGTGGGGCCCACCAATTCTAGAATTTTCCACCAAAATCATTTATAACCTAATTTCCGAATTAGCCACATCTTAAAATTCATAACAAATCATTCGTTCATTTTTAACGGTTCAAAATTTGTGAACATATACTCAACTTATATATGTATAACATATCCAAAAATCACAACAATCCAACGGTTAAATTAAAAATTATAACTCACACAATAAAGCTGTAAGAACACCGATTTGATCTTTTAATACCTCCAATCCGATAAAATACTGATAAAATACCTCATCATTAATTCTTTCATTTATAACCACATAAATAAATTCATCATTTATATTTACATCAAATAAATATTTTCTTATCATATAAATCAATAATTAATTATTCACAAATAATATTACAAAATCACAATAATGACAACCAGGTAGTTCCCAGGAAAGAGGGGGCTTTCCGATAAGGATTTCTCCTCACTTGCGCAAAATTAGGTGACCAAACCTCTCGATGTAACTTTCTACATCGCTAATAATGCTATCTAATAATATTATTCAAATAATATAAATTATCGATCCGATAATGGAGATCATTGTGCGATGACAATTATCAAACAACAATAATATAAAATATCAACGCAACAATTATCAATCAATAAAATAAAATATCGAATAAGAATTACTCGTAATAATTATTGAGTAGTGCTTTCTCAATGTAAGAATCAATAATTGAAAAAATATCATCAGTAATACCGCCAGCTACATCACAAACAACGCCAGACATTTTACTTTAACCACCGTATTCCAACAAAGTGTTAATCTGTAAAAATTTAAATTTGTCATTTTTTTCATCCGATAATTATTCATATGTATGCCATAAATGGTCAAGGCAACTGGTCAGATTTAATATTCCCTTATGTAGTTAATATTCCACTTACCAAACGAATATTCTCCGATAACAATGAATATTTTATAGCCACTTGCTTATTTTGAAAAAAAATTATATAGCATCCTTAACTTTGCTTTTTATCAATTTAACTATTTATTAAATAATAATTATAAAAAAAATTGAATATTTTTATTTTATAAAATTCGAGTTTTACATTAGTCCCTCCACTTTTCGCCGCGTCATAGTCGCTTTCTCGGCTTTCGTAGTCCGGACTCTTGCTTTGTGGGAGGGGGATGTAGAAGCAGGGTAAGTTAATTTGTTTAGATTTATTTATATATAGAAATTTGTTTTTCTATTTTCGATTCAATTTGTCGTAGAACTTGAGAAATTGTAATTGGGATTAGAAATTGGCGGAGTTGTCCGTTGATTGTAATGACATTCGCTGCCTTCTCGTCGTTATCGGAACCACTGATCCGTGAAGAGACACAACCACTCATTTTTGTCTGGATAATTAATTAAAAATATTTATGTGATTTCTGATGGGAGAGATGAAGACTGAGGAAGAATAAAGGAGAGAAGGAGAGGGCCATGTCATTTTTTTCCTTTTTTTTCTTTATTACGTCTACGTCAGATAATATTTTTAATAGTGTGAGTCAGATTTGACAGAATGGTCTAATTAAATAATTTTAATTAATTCAGTTAATTAATTTAAAAAATTAAATATTCAATCATATATTCAATAAAATATGCATCATTAGTTTTGCCAAAAATATTCTAATTTCACCAACGACGCAATTATCTCTCTCCGAGTAGCAGTTCTACTCGGTCTCTGTTCAGCGCACAACCTCTCGCAATACCTTTTAGGCATCTACATGATTTATAATAAAAAGATATTACAATATTTTTCAATAAAATGTTAATTTTAAAAATACATTTATTATTTTTAAAAATTAAATAAATTGTTTTAATTTTAAATTTAAAAATATCTCAAATTAATTTTAAAAAGATATTACAATCTTTTCCAATAAAATGTTAATTTTAAAAATACTTTTATTATTTTTAAAATTAAATAAATTACGTTAATTTTAAAATTTTAAATATCTCAAATTAATTTTTAAGAAATTAATATTAATTTTATAATAAAAAGATATTACAATCTTTTTTCAATAAAATATTAATTTTAATACTCCATACGTCCCATGATAAAAATTCTTATTAATATTTTGGATAATTTTATATTAAATATTCATTTTTCTTTAATAATTAAATTTTTACATATATTTTTCTATTATACAACATTAAATATGTCATACTTTTCTCATTACGAACAATTTTATCATTTTATTGGACACGGAGGGAGTATTAATTTTATAAACAATGCCGCATCTTCATTTACGTTCCCTTTTTCTCTATGCTCTGTCTAGTCTCTGCACGTGCCGCCCTCTTTGTCTTTCTTTGTCGAAATCCCTAATTTTCAGCGGAAAGTCTTCTTCCAATTACAATCTCAGACTGGTTAATTGAGAGGTGAGTCGAGAGGTAGTTTTCGAATTCCCCGCGACACATTTGTTAATCATCGACGGATAATCAAGGGTTTGGCCAGAGCTGAATCGGAGAGTATAAACCCATCGCAGGTAACTTCTTCCTTAGTTTTCTGGTTTTCCGTGACACGCATTTTTAGTCTGAATCCATTCATTCAAAACAAATGGTCTTGTTGCGTGGATCATCACACTTGAAAGGAAATTTGTGAAAATCTGAGTAATTCAGAGAAATATATCAGATTTCAGTAAATGGTATGCTTAATTCAAATGAAGCTGAAAGAATATTATATCTTGATCATTTAGAAAATAGCAGCCATTTAGTGTTGGCTACTATTAACAAGAAATATAAACAAACTAACAAAGATTGAAATTTTGCCTCTGTTTTCCCTCTGCCTTCTATATATAAACCTACTTTGCAAAAGTTGTAACCTATATATGTTTTTCCTTAATAAAATTATCTCTCTCCGTGTAGCAGCTCTACTCAGTCTCTAGTCAGCGCACAACCTCTTGCAATCCCTTTTAGGCATCTACAGTAAGAAAAATTTCTATCTCTTTGCCTCTTTTTTTTCTGCCATTAATGGATGTTTTGCGTTCTGGGTATTCATTTTTCTGTTTCAGTTTGGATCCTTTCCCCATTTCAGGATCTTCTTATTCAATTGCTTAACCTTTGCCTTTTTACATAAATGTTTTGTTCTCCTTCCAAATTTTTAATCTTTTGAAATGGGCAAAGATCAACTGTTTGTGTATTTTCCTCTTATGCTTATGATTTCACTTTCCCTTTTCAGTTTTCTTGTCTGTTTTGTGCCTTTTGCTATATAGTAAGCTGCCGTTGGTTCTAAAATTAGAGAGACACATTTTGTACATTGGAGTCAATTTGCAAAATTCAAAATTGGTATGAATTAATTTATGTTTTGAAACCAAATAAATTGGTAATTAGTACTCCTTCGTTCCAAAATATCTGATCTATATTGATTTGTTTTAGTTAAATTAACGTATTCTCAAATCCAAAATTTATATGAATTCATTTAATTTTGGACTGTACAATTATTAAAATTTTTAAAACATCATTTTTGAGTTTGATAACATCAAATCATTTTTGAGTTTGATGATATCTTTTATTGACCTTAAAAAGTTGAACTTGATCTTATTGTGGAAAGGAGGGAGTCTATTGTAGTTATAGTTGTTTATACTGAAATCAAATAAATTTGTATCGATTCTGAAGTTAGGATTTTAAAGATCTAATTAAAAAAGTCTAATTTTTGAATTGAGGGATAATTCCTACAAGGGACCTAATTCAACTGATCCAAAAACCATCTCTTCATATTGTTTTAGAGTTGGGGGTTTGTAAAATGTTGTTTGTTATGCCTACAAACCATTGAAAAGTTTGTGGAGTTGTATGGTTAATGATAAGGGACACATGCTTATGAATTTATTTTCTGTGCTAGGTCTGATTCAATTCTAGAATATCTTTTCATGACGTTGTTGAAAATTAAAGACTAGAATGCAAGTATGCACATCTGCTCTGGGGGATATGGGTGTTAATTATTTGATTAATCTCTTAATCGTTACAATCTCCACTCCTAGGTGGTTTATAGAAATGGTAACTAAACTTAACTCTGTTGTTTCTCTAACCGAATCAAACGAAACTGTTGCCAACTGGTTAGGTTCAATACTTAAATTGATTAATTTAAAATTCCAAGTCATTAATACATCCGTGTACATTACAAATAAAATGTCAGTACAGTAACTCTTCAAAATTGGAAACAAAGAACAACTATGCATTAATTATTAACCTTACTCTTTAGCAGACATTTTCAAAATGGCTCAGTCTCTTAGATAAAAGCTAGAAATTTTGTTCAAGTGCCCTTGAGTAATATCACAAGAACAAACTTTATGTATTTTAATATACATAGTTAATTGATTAGGTTAAGTGGTTCAATTTGATTACTTTAATCATGATTAATAGTATGTTTGGTTCGATTATATTAGGTTAATTGCTATTAGAGATACCTAAGCATAAAATAAAACAAACCATACAGTTAACTCACTTTTGAAACCAAGCTAAGTTTGCTTTGGTTAATAACAGCAGCGCCCTTGAGGAATGACCTTAAGGTTGCTGGTTAAATCTCATACTTGGGGATAAAATTACCGATTAAAAGGAAAAGAAGTTTTTTTGTGTGCATTAACCTAAAGGGGGTAACCAACCAAACCTTAAGATTAAGTTTGAATAGATTCGGTTGACCAGTTTGGCGGTTAAAATTTACGCCCCCAGACCTTAGCAGTCAATTTCGTGCAAACTTGAACGACATTGTGGTTGTGTAAAATAAAATATATATTCAAATGTGAAGTTTCTCTGGCTCAGGAGTGTTTGTCAATTTGAAGTC
Source organism: Panax quinquefolius (assembly GCA_020205615.1). Taxonomy (NCBI): domain Eukaryota; kingdom Viridiplantae; phylum Streptophyta; class Magnoliopsida; order Apiales; family Araliaceae; genus Panax; species Panax quinquefolius. Next base: position 105,984,323 of record CM035171.1, on the reverse strand, counting down.
TCTGAAATTTTTATGAGCTAGGCTAGTAAGAAAGAAAAAACTTGGGTTCTCTAGAATACTTATTTAGAATTATGAATTTATGATAAGAATACAGAAAATTTTCTCCGTCATCTAGAGGCTAGTTTCAGCTAAACAAATCTATGAATTGTCAAAAGAACAATACAAAGACCTACGGATCATTTTGAAGGCTTCCACTCAATATTGGAGAGAAGTTCCTGACATTTTGTTATCTGGATTGAACAATTAGAGATAGGTAAGTGTTACTGCATGCTGCTTCACTACCAGAATGTACAAGTTCAGTTAATAGAAACATTTGTGCTGGAAGCATTTGAGGTCAGTACAAGGGTGAACTGAACAGCTCCATGCAACTTATGGAACCTTGCCAGTGCACCAACAACACCTGCTGGTTCACCATTTGATCACGTTGATATTGAATAGTGTTTTAAGTGGTAATGATAACAAAAAGTCGGTAGAAAAAACTAATAATATCAATGTGCTCATACTGTTGTCATGTAAAGTAATATATCAATACATAAGCATAAGTAATGACGATTCACGCTTTATATGCTCCCGTATGTAAATGTTCATGAAACTGTAGCATACTTTGTGCTAGTATGAAAAACGAGTAAATAATATCATCAGCATAATTGGTTTGTAGTTTATATCATGTTCAATATTAGACGTTTGCAATCAGATAATGGTAATATCTTTGTTTAAATTATTATCTCAAGTTAAAACTATTGCTTATTCATAATCGATTTATCCACTTCAGAAAATAAAAGGATCCGAAAGAGATTTACAATGATTTTAAACCTTTTCTTAGGCTTGTTCAATGTTTCTAGTCAGAACATAGAGATCTTATTATCAATATGCTCAATGTATCCTCTTAAATTGTAGAATAGAATATTAGTTAGCGTGTCTCTAATTACCTGCCTTGTTATTCCTAGGGTTAGCGCTATGAACTGGATTCAACGCAAGATCTATCTTTACAATGTCACTTTTGGACTGTACATGTTGGATTGGTGGGAGCGTTATCTATTCAGTATCCTTTTTCCCTATATTCACTTTATATAAATGTATACATACATGTAGAGTTGATCACTTCATATAAATGTACACAGACATGTAGAGTTGATCAGACATTTACATGTTACTCAGGTTTATGATTGCAGCATATTATACAATTTTATGCAAATCCTATCACTGCACTGCACTGCACTCTAGAATTTGACCAAGTAAAATTGAAGATAAAATTAAGTATAGAAATTTGAGTTTTGTGAATATATTTGTGATTTTCAATGTGTATTGTTTGTTTTTATGGGTCCTTAGAGAAAGTCTGCTGATAAATTTCGGATTTGATTTCCTTAATGTCATCAGATACTTTGGTAGTTGTATTGATGTGGTTTATTTTCTACAATGGGTCACGATACATAACTGAATTATGCAAAAGGTAGAATCAGTACTCTATTCTCGGTTATTTTCTCTTAAGCTCTTACTTAATTGTCATTATTATGAATCATGTATTAATTGCAAATAGTGAAAATGAGAAACAAACTTTGCTCGTCCAGTTTGTCGAAACCCTTTATATACGTAGACACGTAGTTGTTGCTTGTCTTCTTGCTTTAGCTTGTATTTTGAAAACAAAGTTTTGCATTAGAATTGTTTCCCTTAGACCTGTGACACCATGCAGTTGAACAAGTATATCAAATAAAAAAGGAATCATATAGAAAAGCAGGACCAAACTTGTCGGAACCATAATTTCATGCATTCTTTTTATTTTTTATAACTAATTTCGCTAAAACACCAAAAAAGGTGGTGAACCATGTACACACACAGTATACAATGCATAAGGAAATAAAAGGCATACCTATGGTTCAAAATAATCAACCTTCTCCCTGCACTAGGAACCTTCAAAAATTACTAGCATTATGGCAAATTCACCGTAAAAACAACAACAAAAGTAACAGACTCTTCATGAAGCCAAAAGAAAAGTAGGTTCAAGAAAGACATCTGATCTGACAAAGCGCCCTCGCTCTACCCTCCCATTATTGGTTGTTTTTCTCCTTCCAGATTTTCCACCAAATGCTATGAGACAACGAATTCTGTCGCCTTCTCCATTCCTTTTTCACTTTAACTCTTTGCCATGAATATAACTTCTCGTTGACCGAGTTTGGCATCAGCCAAGAAATACCGAACAAGAAGAAAACTGAGGTGCAAAGACTCCTCACAAACTCACAATGGAGAAGTGATCAGCAGCCCGTACTCACAATTGGACATCACATACTTATTCAGTAGCGGATGCCCTCCATGTCAGCAAGCCATTTCCTCCTCCTGGTATTGCCTCATAATAAGATATGACTGAGAAACAACCACCACTATGCTCCTTCTAGCTAATTGCGTTAATATGGACATTCCTCAATACTTTTCCTGAAAGCATGAGCAATAAATCAGCCACATCCTGTAATTCCAAATCCTGAAAATAACACCTAAAAACCAGTTATCATGACCAGCTTCTGTGAACTTCGGAGCAATACTCAGCAAGGTTGACCCAACGTTACCTAGATCATGGTTCAATGCGATACATCAAAAGAAATCGGGAACGGAAAACGTCATTTTTTGTGGTAAGAAAAACGGTAGTAGGTTTCTTCGAATAACTTGGCTAGTACAAAATAATGAAATGTTTATTCGGAACATAGTAAGTTGGAAATGGCTTTCTGAAAAGATATAGTTAATACTAGTTGAGTTATAGTTAAAACTAGTTAAGTTATTTCTAAGCGTAATGTCACAACAAGAGCATTTTCAACAAGATTAGGTCATGTCATTGCTTACTTGGATACCCACAAGACGCTCATTTGTCTGCATTAGTTGACATTCCCCAAAAATTTTATATATATTAGGGTTTCTAAAAGAGTGTTCTAGATGTACTCATATGATTATTATATTTAGTAATATTCTTGATATTTTAGATGGTGATTATAGATAGTTGATATCGATTTTCATTAGATTTGATCTTACCCATTGGTTGTATGGCTCAAGGGCTATATAAGAGGATGCTTCTCATTTATAAATTATAAAGCGAAAATTTAATTTTAATCATGTTTGTGCAATAGAAGTTTAAGTATATAGGGGGAAAAGGTTTGGATCACTACATTTGATGTTCTATAACAAAAATGATCCATATTTTGGAACGTTTGTACCAAAGCACAATTCGCTCCCATGTTACCTATTTACTCGGTAAGTAAAGTTACGGCCGTGTCAAACCCACCCACCATAACTGACTGGGGAACAAACACTTTCCTGTTAACAAAATTATATTTGCCTCCTTCAATCCCCAATTTCGTATGACCTTATATTCCATCGTGAGTCTCTTAATGTAGTAGTAGAAACAATTAAGCGAAAAGCCATATAGTTCTACATTCAATCGCCTTCTCGAAAAAAAAAAAAATTGTTTTATAATGCAAGGTAAACTTTAAAATTTTTAAGTATTATATATAAATCGACCTCACTAAAATTTTATAAATTTTCTATTATACTGGTCAAATTGAAAATTTATAACTTTGTCAATCAAATTTTAATCACATATGACTCATATCCTCTTAATATATGTATCTCTATAATATTTTAAACTAAATAATAATCTAATTTATATTATTTTTAAAAATAAATAATGAATTACTTACTTATGAACAATTGTGATTAAAAAAGTCTAGTATGAGTCAATTTAGTGTATATATACCATATATTATTACTCATTATATTTCATTGTAATATATATATATATATACTAGAAGGTATAAAGTATTAAAAAAATTGACTTTGTGGACGCTGCTTCAAACCCCGCCAAATTATTTGTAACTCAATAATAATTTCGACCCTACTGACAAAAAATCTTGGCTTCACCACTTTGTAGAAGTATGAGCAATTGAAGCAAAAACATTAGTCGAGGGAGGAAGGAGAAAGGAATCCACTTACATATTTTGAATGCATATTTAGGAACTAGGGCTTCAAATATATGTTATATGCAATTTTAAGGAGTGGTACCTGTTAGGTTTGTAATATTCAAGAACACAATCAAATTGCAAAAATAAGCGGAAACGTGAAAATCAGAGTTTAAAAATTTTACAAACCATATACCCGGATCACCCTTTATGCACAATTATTAATTAAACGAAAAAGAAAGAACAAGAATCATACCCTTGAAGATCCGAGCTTCCTCAGGTACAAGTTCACCTCCAATCTTTTTCGCGTTCAACTTAAATCCACCGGGTTTGGTTGCTTCCTTTGATCAACGTTAGCCACCCAAGTGTTTGGCCTCTAGAGGTGATCCACCAAGGAAGAAGAAGGATTCAAGAAGATGGGTGGTTGGCTAAACCCTAGTTTTTCTATCTCTATAGAAAAAGAGCGTACTCTCCAAACCATCGAATTATAATGTAGTCTTGATATCCGATATAAGACTCTCTTATAAAGATATCAAGTAACCCTATTAAAAAATAAGGTATTATTTAATTAAACCCTTTTAATTAAAGGGGCTCCCTAATCTTATTAGGGATAATTAATTAAACTCCTTTAACTAATTTTCCTTCCTAATCCAATTAGGAATAAATGAGAGTACTTATATTAAATTAATTCCTAAACTCTTTTAGAAATTAAAATAATAATAATAATTGTAATAATATTAATAAGACTCTCTTATTAATTTATATTTAATATTTCTAAAATATTAAATAATAAATATTAAGCTATTTAATTTATTCTATCACCATAGATTAAATTAAATATACATAACATATTATTACGATTATGCCATTAACTTCTTAAATAATTATTCTTCCTTTTATGGTGTGACCCTTTAGGTTCTCCATATTAAACCTATTGTGAATAAATCAATTAGAACAATTCTAATCTTATTTAAATAAATAAATTAAACAATTAATTTATTTAAATAAATAATATTTATTCTACTGATAGGGATAAGCCTCCCTAGCGATCAACGACTTTCCAGATAATATAGATTTCAACATTAATCATAAAAGAACCTTTGAGTAAATAGTTACCGTGCATAATTCAATCCTTCCACCATACAATATCCCAATTAAATATAAGACATGGAATTACTCACAAGTCTTATTTTATTTAATTATATGTATTTCGACTCTTAAATGCATGAACTCAAATAATGCAAATTAGAAACTCCTTTCTAATTTCATTCTCGCCGCCAAGGACTACTGGGTTGTCATTTATCGAATCACATAGGACATTTCTCTTCTTTTACTAGAAGTGGTAGATTCTTTATCGATCATATATTATCTCCATGTATAACTTGTTATACCCAAGCATACCCTTTGATATACCCTAAGGGTCTTAAGGAATAAGTCAAAGTATAACTCATCATACACAAATACTATGATGATCTCAAGTCCAAGGATTACTTGTACTACTATCACTACAGAATTCCTATTGACAGCAAGTAAAACTCCATTAGGTATTCCTTAGCGAGCCACGCTCAAAGTGAACTTATTCTCCAATAAGCACCTACATATTTGCTTTAGTGTCTCTACACAAATGATCATGAGATTAATCATCCTCATCCAATGAGCAAGCAACGTATGTACCAATCTATCCGGATTCACTAATGCCAATTTAGTAATCTAACGATTGGGAACTATTTTAGTTTTAAGCTTTCTAAGAATTTAAATCTCATTAGAATGATCATCATCATTATTCTAAAAGCATTGTTTAAAACTATGGGTTTATCACATATTATAAAACAGCATCACGTAGATAATTAAAAGCCTTTAATAAATTAATACTCTTTATTTAATAAATGAATAAGATTGTTACAAAGTTTATGCTTTATCATCAAACATGATTGGCTTGTGTGCATACTACTTTCAATCTCTCACTTGCACTAAAGTCAATCGTCATGGTATCTCATACTCTTCTTCTCTAAGTGACGATTATCCTGCTGTTGGATAAGTTTTAGTTAATGGATATGTGATGTTGTTTTTGAGAGTTCACTATCTCTATAGTGATTTTTCATCTTTCAATGATTCCTATAATCAAATGAAAGTGCTACATCACATGTTTAGATCCAAGATGAGACTTAGAACTATTCCTAGTTACTCAGAATGAACTTATCATCCAAACAATCAACTTGGCAACTTCATTTACGACTATATACTTTGTCTTTATCATTAAACCAAAGAATCTTTTTGCTATTTGGAACCTTTCAAATTCACTACACCATCTGCTCAAGGTAACACTTTACCTTAAAGTGGATTTTCTATCGCTTGAGTCTGTCTTCAAAAACTTGAGTCCGTAGAAAGCCCTCTAGTTTTAATTCGGACCCACCACGTATGCTCACATCCTTAGTGCCGGTTAAGAACTTTAAGATGTTTTTCACCGCCTTACAAAGATCTTCTCGAATATGACCGATCAACATTAGATCTTGTATATTTCATTGCATACATGATAGTCACTCATGCGATCTCTCTTTTCAGGAGTCTGTGGGGACTATAAAGAGAGATACACTCCATAACTCATCAACATGAGACATCTATTGGAGTTTGCCATGCTAAACGACTTTAGCATCAAATGAATATACGTTCCTTGGGTTAAGTTGAGCATCCTTTTAAATCTATCTATATAGATTTGCATCCCCAATAATGATACTCTTCCCAAATCATTCATGGAGGATTGTTTAGACAACTTTATCTTTACTGATTGTAGCATTGGTATGTAATTCCTCATCCGTAGTATATCAACATATAATACTAGAAATTTCACGACGCTCCCACTGACCCTTTTGTACACACTAGAACTCTTACCTCATCGTATGTAACTCTGGATCATCACTTCTATGATGCGTACCTCATCATCATCATCATCATCCATGATGAATCCATACCTCCCAGGTATCTTCGGTATTATTCCAGATTTACGATTCAGTTGTGGTATAATAGGTCTATCTACATGTTCCTCTTATTTGACTTATAGTATTTTGTGGTTCTTGAACTCTTCAAGATCTATTATCCTCCCACTAGCCCCTTTAATGATAAACATCTTTATCTTAGAAGGCAACATGTTTCTCAACAAACACCTTTTGCTAAGTAGGATTAGAGAACATATGCCCTAAACTTACTTTAGGATGTCCCACAAATCTGTACTTGTCAAATTTTGTCCCAAGCTTATCCTTTGAAACCTTTTCATATAAGTTGGACAACCCTTTATCTTAACATACTTAAGATTAGGAATCCTCCATGTCCATAACTTTTATGGAGTCTTGGGGTCGGATTTCGAGATTACCCTTTTTCGTAGATATACAGCCATTTCTAGGACATGACCCTAGAAGGATACTGGAATGTCGGTAAAATAATTATGGACCGTACCATGTCCAACAAGGTACGATTTTTTCTTTCAGATACATCAATCAATTATTACGTATCAGGAGGCGTCCATTATGAGAAAACCATTTGAGATGATCTAGAAACTTATTGCTCAAGTATTTATTCCTTGATCTAATCAAAGAATCTTAATACTTTGTCAATTTGTTTCACTTAAGAATTCTTTGAACTTTTCAAATAATTCACACTTGTATTTCATCAAATACACACATTTAACTCTTTGAATGATCATCTCCTTTTCTTATACTAGTTTGTTCAATTTGTAAAATTATTTTCACGTAAGTCAAGTATACAAAATCCATTAAGTGATATTCCAGTCCTATACAAAACATTATTATTATAAATAGAACAACAATTGTTCTTAAATATAATACCAAAGATGTCATTGTCCAACAATAAAATGGAAATAATGTTTCCAACGAGAATGGAATACAATAACAACTTATCGACTTAATAGACTTTCCCGTAGTATTGCTAAACTATAAGTTTCTATGGCTAATGTAGCAACCTTTGCTTCATTTCCCACACATAAGATTATTTATCTTTGTTTAGCTTTTTACTTCTTCTTGGTCCCTTCATAAATCTATATTTATGATAACCAAAGTCGATATCCAATATCCAAGTAGAACCTTGACTTAAAGAAAATTTTATTTTAAATCTTGAACAAAATTGTATTTATAAAATCAAACTTCATTAAGCTTCTTTGGTTAGCCACTTTAAGGTGCTTCTCGCAGCAGTTTCTTTCCAAAGTCCATGCTTATTGCGGTGGGAAGCAAACTCCTTTGCTATCCGTGACGCTTTTGTTCTTATTATTCTTTGTTTTGCCTTTCTATTTACCTTCTTTGAATCGCTCTTCTTTTAGGAAGATCCTTTGGCCCCTACCAAGAAGACATGGTCTTTCTTGGTTGGAAAGTGACTCATCATTTTTCAACATGTTAAGCAAATCAACGAAGTCGATATCTAGCTTGTTTATATGAAAAATTCACAACAATTGTGAAAGGAGTCCGGAGTGGGTGCAAGATCAAATCTTGGCTCAACTCTCCATCCATCCGTGACAAAACCAGTTGTCCTAATTGATCAATCAAATTGATTATGTTAAGAACTTTTTCTGCATCTATAGTGCTTATCGCCATTCTAAATCGGAAGAGCTCCTTAGATATCTCGATATCTATCGGTCCTACTTTCCTCACCATCAACTACTTGATGTGCGGGAATATAATAGGAGCATCCATAGTTTCATCTTGACGCTGAAGCTCGTTACTCGTGGATGCGAGCATGATGCGTTCGAAATAAATCACATCATCATCTTGCCACTTTCTAAAAGTAGCAATCTCTTTCTCGAGGCATTGTGCTGCAACCATTGCGGGGATAAAGCGTATTATGACATAAGATAGCTTTTCACCTATGAGAATTATTCTCAAATTCCTTAACCAATCCGTTTAATTTGATTGCGTTAATTTAGCATCTAATATGCTTCGCATGATAGTAATTTTAGATATTATAAAATTACGTAAATGAATTTGTAATTAATAACATTTTAACATACATTCTTTTATTAATTATCAAAATAATTTAGGTCTTGTTTTAAATTGGTATCTCCCACTATTTTCTTCAAACTATATTACCCTCAATATATATAGTTCGTGAATATCTAATTAAAGATATGCTAGTGAGAATAAGGATCCCATTTCAAATGTATATAGCCTTGTGGTGACACAACAAACTATATATAAATAAATAGGTAGACAACTCTTGTCAATTACATCAACTATGCAACTCCTCAGATTTTGCCTCTTAGATTATTTTGATCAGTGGTGACATCAAATCACATCCACTCAAAATTATCCAAGTTAAGTCCAACCTAGCACTCCATATATTCAAAAAGAAAAATATCATCCTTGTGGTGACACAACAACAAAACAATATTGTTCAATTTTCTTTATAAGCATCAAATGTGATAAATTAACATCTTAAATACTTAATACTTGCCTTGTGGTGACACAACAAACTCATATTAAATATTTAATACTCTATTAATTTTATCATGCTAGAAGGCGACGTTCGATATTCCAAATATCTTTGAACGCTTAGGACTTAATATAAAAATTGAGGGGTTTGTTATTAATTTGTCTCATCTTGTTTAGCGCGCATGCACATATATATATAAAATACGCGTCATATTAATAAACATGCGAAACATGTTTGCATAATATAATATATATATATATATATAGTATAGCATGCACATATAGAATACTATATTCTACCCGGATTGATTATGGACTTTTATTCTAGTTTGGTTCACTAGAGCCACCAAGTGAACCAAAAGGTCAAACCCTAGGGGTGCAAGAATTAATATTTAAATATAACTATTACATTTAAACCCTGCTCCATTACAAACGGGTCTTCAAGTTGCCTTGTTCCTTGATCTCCAATTCTTCAAAATTAACTCTAAATATTCCTATTACAAAACTATTTATAAATAAATAGAAACCTCGATCCAAAGAAATCGAGGGAAGTACATGGAGGAGATAGAATTTATATTAAGAAAAAATTAGAGAAGACGAGGTACGCAGACCCCATTTAATAAAACTCATACATTCATGCATCCAACTAAAATAAAATCCAATCACATTGGTTAATAGTCCATAATCAATCTCATTTATTATCATACACATCACCATATGCATCAATTAATAATATTCATCTTATGAATAATAAACATTTAATATATATATTGATATCATTTAATGGGCAAATTTAGTTAGTATAAAATCTAATTTTGAATCAAAATAAACTCCTTTATTTTAATTAATTATGGAATCCAATTCCAATTAAAAAAAACTTTATTAAAGGAAACACGGATTTTCTTTCCCTATTCACAAATAAACTCCTTTATTTTGAATAATATGAAATCTTATTTCATATCTAAATAAACTCTTTTATTTAAGGAAATTAGGATTCTCTTTCCTATTCACAAATAAACTCTTTTATTTTGAATAATATGAAATCTTATTTCACATCTAAATAAACTTCTTTATTTAAGGAAAGATGGATGCACTTTTCCTATTCACAAATAAACTCTTTTATTTTGAATAATATGAAATCTTATTTCATATCTAAATAAACTCTTTTATTTAAGAAAACATAGAATCCAATTTCAACTCCAATTAGTTATCATGGAATCCAATTCTAACTCTAATTAGTTAGCATGAAATTTAATTTTAAAATTAAAATAAACTTTTATTTTAAGATTAAAATAAACCTTTGATTTTAAAATTAAAATAAATATTTTATTTTAATTATAAAATAATAAGATTAATATATATATATATATATACTATTATATATATATATATATATATATATATATATATATATATATATATATATATACATAACAATTTTGGCTATTTGAAAAATCTGTTTAACTTTTGTTTCCTTGATTTCCGTGCATGTCATCCTTTAATTCCAAATGAAACATATACAGGAACAGGATCACGTTAATATAATTAATATATATACAAGTGTTCCTGATAAGTGATAACATATATATCTAAAGACCAACGCAAGAACTGATATATGGATCAAGATTTCAAAAAAGAATGAACCACACGGAGAATTATAAAAACAAACAGTTCGCGATTTATTTATTTTTATTTTTTTTTTAAAATTTTATACAATAAAATTATGCCCAATTAAATTGTTCTAAACACATATCAATATATATATCAAATTAAAATAATTAATAATTCGCATAAAGGTTTGGCTCTGATGCCACTGTTAGGTTTGTAATATTCAAGAACACAATCAAATTGCAAAAATAAGCGGAAACGTGGAAAATCAGAGTTTAAAATTTTACAAACCATATATCCGGATCACCCTTTATGCACAATTATTAATTAAACGAAAAAGAAAGAACAAGAATCATACCCTTGAAGATCCGAGCTTCCTCAGGTACAAGTTCACCTCCAATCTTTTTCGCGTTCAACTTAAATCCACCGGGTTTGGTTGCTTCCTTTGATCAACGTTAGCCACCCAAGTGTTTGGCCTCTAGAGGTGATCCACCAAGGAAGAAGAAGGATTCAAGAAGATGGGTGGTTGGCTAAACCCTAGTTTTTCTATCTCTATAGAAAAAGAGCGTACTCTCCAACCATTGGAATTATAATGTAGTCTTGATATCTGATATAAGACTCCTCTTATAAAGATATCAAGTAACCCTATTAAAAAAATAAGGTATTATTTAATTAAACCCTTTTAATTAAAGGGGCTCCCTAATCTTATTAGGGATAATTAATTAAACTCCTTTAACTAATTTTCCTTCCTAATCCAATTAGGAATAAATGAGAGTACTTATATTAAATTAATTCCTAAACTCTTTTAGAAATTAAAATAATAATAATAATTGTAATAATATTAATAAGACTCCTCTTATTAATTTATATTTAATATTTCTAAAATATTAAATAATAAATATTAAGCTATTTAATTTATTCTATCACCATAGATTAAATTAAATATACATAACATATTATTACGATTATGCCATTAACTTCTTAAATAATTATTCTTCCTTTTATGGTGTGACCCTTTAGGTTCTCCATATTAAACCTAGGTTGTGAATAAATCAATTAGAACAATTCTAATCTTATTTAAATAAATAAATTAAACAATTAATTTATTTAAATAAATAATATTTATTCTACATAGGGATAAGCCTCCCCTAGCGATCAACGACTTTCCGGATAATATAGATTTCAACATTAATCATAAAAGAACCTTTGAGTAAATAGTTACCGAAAATTCAATCCTTCCACCATACAATGTCCCAATTAAATATAAGACATGGAATTACAGTCAAGTCTTATTTTATTTAATTATATGTATTTCGACTCTTAAATGCACAACTCCAAATAATGCAAATTAGAAACTCCTTTCTAATTTCATTCTCACGCCAAGGACTCTTTGGGTTGTCATTTATCGAATCACATAGGACATTTCTCTTCTTTTACTAGAAGTGGTAGATTCTTTATTGATCATATATTATCTCCATGTACAACTTGTTATACCCAAGCATACCCTTTGATATACCCTAAGGGTCTTAAGGAATAAGTCAAAGTATAACTCATCATACACAAGATACTATGATGATCTCAAGTCCAAGGATTACCTGTACTACTATCACTACAGGAATTCCTATTGACAGGCAAGTAAAACTCCATTAGGTATTCCTTAGCGAGCCACGTTCAGTGAACTTATTCTCCAATAAGCACCTACATATTTGCTTTAGTGTCTCTACACAAATGATCATGAGATTAATCATCCTCATCCAATGAGCAAGCAACGTATGTACCAATCTATCCGGATTCACTAATGCCAATTTAGTAATCTAACGATTGGGAACTATTTTAGTTTTAAGCTTTCTAAGAATTTAAATCTCATTAGAATGATATCATCATTATTCTAAAAGCATTGTTTAAAACTATGGGTTTATCACATATTATAAAACAGCATCATGTAGATAATTAAAAGCCTTTAATAAATTAATACTCTTTATTTAATAAATGAATAAGATTGTTACAAAGTATATGCTTTATCATCAAACATGATTGGCTTGTGTCCATACTACTTTCAGTACCCAGGGTGTTTCCCGTCTTTGACAGTGGATAGGATAGGATGGAGGCAGGAACTCAGGTTTTCTTGGTGCAAACAAGAAGTAAATTTTGTTTATATCAGATGAAATGCAAACAAGAAAGAGTTTCATGTAAATTTTGTTTATATCACATGACCATAGTACTGATGTTAGTAGCCTTTGTATCTTGTGGATCCTATATGTTGAGCTAACATGATAATAGATGTACTTCATTTCTATGTTGTTGATGGTGGAAGCAGCTATTTGACATTAATCTATTGGCAGCATGACAGCTTTATTTCAAAAAAGTGATAATTTTTTTTTGTAGTTTTCCCTTTGTCGAAGCTAAAATGGTTATGCTTTTTGCACCCAGTAAATTGTGAAAATTCTAATAGTGTAGAGCCTGTGTGGGGAACTTCTCAAAAGTTTTGAGAGAGCTTTCAGCAGTCAAGTAGTTGGGACTGCTAGGTTGTGTAGTATGGAACTGAACATCGAATGGTATTACTGCACTCTATCTTCTTCTATGTTGAATAAGAAGGCACGATCTGTCCTTCATTTGAGGTCATCGCCGCGAAATGTCAAATGGCTCACCATGAAGTCAAATAAATATATATGGTTATATGTGAATTTTTGGATAACTATATAACAATAGTGTCAACTTTGAACTATAATTTGAATTTTGATTAGTTGTACTCTTGTGCTCTTGTAAATAATTTGGTTTTATCTTCTCTAAACCACTCTTTTTTGGTATAAAATGTTTGCATAAATTGATTATATTTACTGAATTATACTTCAACATTTTCTTTGTACATAGCAAGTAAATTCATTTCAAATGCTGTATTAAGCAAGCTTTTATATTATATTATTTGTTCTTCATTTTGGTGGTGAGGGTACGATTTGTGATCACCTCAATAATTTTGGTCTGTAGAATTATGTTAACTGCTTGGCAATTATTTCTTCATTAATTATTGCCAAAATGTTTATTACTTTGCTGCCTCAGTATTAATGAAGCTATTTTGTTTATATATATATATATATATATATATATATATTTTTTTTTCAGGTATCTACAGTGACCCTCAGATGCTGCTTGGAAATGAAATATGGAAAGGGTTGCAGTATGGAAGAGTTGAACTGTTATGCAGTGCATACTGCTATCATTTGGAATGAGCTAAAACTTTTTACTTTTGGTTGAACACTTGTAGCATATTGTGTATGTTCTTGGCTCCCATTTTTGAAGACTAAGGTCTCATAATCTTGCTTTAAGTTATAAGAGCTTTTCACCCTGTAAACTGCTACATTATTTGAATGCTCGATTTTTCGTATTCCAATGTTTTTATAGACGAAGACTCGAAAAAGCAGCAGTCTTTTTTCGGGTTAAAAAAAATGGTATTAAAATCTGTATATTGAGAACAAAAATGGTTGGAGTTGTTCGAGTGAATTCAATTATTTTTTGTTAGAAGGGTTTTTTCTTTTTCATGGTTAGAATTTCTTCTCAGTAGTAGAATAATTTTAAGGGTGGTTCAGAGATTGCTGATAAAAATATATATATATATATATATATATATATATATATATTTTAATATTTTTTGTTCCAAATGCAAGAGAAATGATTTCTGGATGTGAAAAAACTAAAGTGAGTGCTTTAGTTTTTTATATTTTTAGAGGTTGCTCTTGTATGAGAAGGGAGGGTGAATTAATATTGTTATTTAAATTGATTTAGGAGATTAAATGCTAAAACTGACTTTTTTTTTTGGAAATTAAAAGTCTAATGTTGTGTTCTTATTGGCCGTACCATTTTTGTATATAAGAAATTGAAAACAAATTTTGTATACGTGAGCCACCATTCTTATGTTTATCTTCCAAGTAAATCCTTGGCAGTTATAGAATTCACCTCAATGGGTGGCGTTTTATTACTTGTTTCATGGTAAGATGCAAACAACTAGGTGTTGAATTATCAGGAACCATGTCCAGAAACATGATGGTTTGGTGGTCAACTTGTATGGAGAAGCTTTGGGAACGTTGCCTTGGTAATGTGAACAAGCCAAAGAAAAAGAGGGTGAAGGCTACCAAAACTTCTTCTGAGGCTCCTCCTATCGCTCCCCCAGCTAAGGCTAGCTCAAGTGCTCCAACCAGCAAGAACATGGGGTTAATTGATGAGGATGATATATGATGTATCTTCCTTCCTTGCTTTTGAAGGGCCCAACAGTGAATTTGAGCAGGCTTTTGTCCCCAACTAGGGGTGAATCCCACTCCTTTCGATCGATCACAAATGAGGGAGTTAACCAATGATGTGATTGTGCAAAAGGGGATCTAAACTACTGCCATGGTAAATTCTTTACTTTAGTAGTTTGGCATTGTTCTTATCTAACCCTTTCTCTTGACAGTTGACAGGGTCATTGTTATGTTGCTGAGGCCTACCGTCGGCTAAATGTATGTGGTCCTATGATACTAGATCTGGAAGCTGATAAGCAAAGAAGTTGGAGCAGAAGCTCGAGGAGCTAGTAGATCTTCGTATTGCTGATAGGACCTGGCCTAAATACCTTCTTGAGTTCATAAGGTCCTTCCCAATTCACAGCTAACTTTCCCATGATTGTAGGATCAGAAGATTCAACTTTTCTAAGTATCAAATCCCTTTGCTTGAATGATCTGCCTTTCATCCTTAGGTTATAAAACTTAGTTGCTTTCCTCTGATATTCAGCCATCCTCACTTGGGCTTGGTCGAGCAGGTCAAGCCTAACTCAGAGCCCTTGTTCATTAGTTTTGTCAGTCAAACCTTGGACTCGATATGAAGGCATTCCAATTTCTACAGGAATCACTGTTTCTATTCTATAAGCTAGGTTGAAAGGGGTTTCTCCGGTAGCTGATTTGCTTGTTGTTATATAAGCCCACAGTATGTTATGAATTTCATCATCCTATACTCCCTTAGCCTGATCTAACCCTTTTTCAGTCTATCCAATATGTTTGGATTCGTCACCTCAACTTGCCCATTTGCTTGAGGGTGCTTCACTGAGGTAAACCTTTGGTCGACTCTCAATTCTATACATAACTTTTTGAACTTGGGATTATCAAATTGCTTCCCATTTTCTATAATCAGTACACTGTTCCGATGTAATTTTCAAACTCAGTGGAAGCTAGTTTAGATAAGGCAAAAGTCTTTGCATTCTGATCTTTGGGAACATGTTGAACCTGGCACTCCTCAAAAGTGATCATCATGGCCTTAACCATTTGCAAATATTTGGCCATCTTCACCTCCTTAGATTCATACTGCCTATTTATCTGCATGACCACCAATTGGGAATCATTGAAGATTTAACCCAAACCTGCCAGCATAGCTTCATATTCTGCTTCATTGTTGGTAGTTGGGAAGCTGAGACTTGATGCAGGAACTTTTAAGGGCTTAAGAGAATGAGTCTTGCTCCACTCCCTTTTGTGTTCGAAGCTCCATCTTTATGTAAAGTCCAATATTCATTCTCCTTCCCTGACTTCATTTTCTATGATGAAGTTTGAGCCTTAATTGTTGGCCTTGGCTAATAAAAGTTATATCAAATTCATCCATTCTACCACTTGATTCAAGACTATGCCAAATCAAACTCTCGGCCTCTCAATCTCGATTGCTCCCAACCTCCCACCGCTCCTCCTCTTCATCTCGACTTCTCCTCCACTGTTCCTCTCCATTTTTGATTGTTCACCTGCTCCGATCTTTAGTCTTAATGTCCATCTTCTCTTCAGTTCGGCGTCCGCAACCTCCAATCTCTAGACTCCAATTTCGCAAACGGGATTTTTCTTAGGTAATAACACTAATTTTTTTAATTTCCAGACTCCATCTTCGCAACTGTTAATGATAAACTCCCTTCACTTTCTTTAACTACTTTTTGAATTGAGTTCTAGGGTTTGTTAAAAAATAATCTTCTTCTCAAAATTGGATTTTTTTTGGTTAATTAATTGTTTGCTTACTTTTTTTCTTAAAATCATTCGATTATTTAATTTTGATTTCTTAGTCAGACCACTATGTTCTGAAGAAAAAATTTGAAGTCAGAACAAATGAGACTTATTTCTTTTGGAGTATGGATAAAAATAGGATAAACAATTTAATAAATTATCAACTCTCAGTTAGACTACTTAATCTTAATTTCAGAGGAGTGAGGAGGGGGGAAATTAAATCTGATAATGCTCTTTGACTTCTAATGTGTGTATATATATATATATATTAAAAATTTCTTAGAATCTTAACTATGAAAAAAACGAGCAGTACTACCTGCTTGGTATATATTTCAGCTTTTAAAAATTAAATTGATGATATTTCATGTGAATTAAAATGCATACACTATATTTTGTACTTACATACATATTGTATATTTTCACCATTTGATTTTATTTAGTATTTAAAATAGTTTGTTTGTATTCTTACGTACAATGTGATGAAAAATATGAATAATGATATAATAATATCATTCAATGCAAATCCAACGCAAGCCCCAAATAATGGAGGAGGCCAGGCAAAAAATTAAAATGAAGTTGAAGAGATTGAGTAAATAAGCTGTTATTATATGGGAATATTACATAAGATTTAAGTAAAATAATGAAATAAAAGTTAAGTGCAAATATTACGGTCAAGTTTTAAAAGCTGACTCGGAAAAAAAATGGGATAAGTGGTTTAAAAAATCATAATGCAAGGTGCAAATTGTACCCTTCTAATATTCAATTAAACGAAACAAAACAATCACTATTAAATTTTCCACCTTCATCAAGTATTAATGAAGAGTGTCAAGACTTGGAAGGGGAATCGACCAATAGTGTTTGTTTATGGAAATTAAATCAAGAGTTAATGTAATATCCCATTATTTAAAAAAATAATTAATAATTAATTTTTTGAAGTTAAAAAGGTTAATGGACAATTAATTGGATAAATGAGTAAATAAAAGAGGAGAGAAAATAAATTTTGTGGAAAAGTAGCCCACATGGGCTGCTGAAGTTTGAAGAGGTAGAGGAAATAGCAAATGCATGTAAAGGAAAAGACAAGAATATGAAAAGGTGAAAGAAAAAGAGGAAAGGGTGGGGAAAAAGAAAAAATAAAAATAAAATGTGTTATAAAACTTTAGCAAAGTGTAGAAAGATTTTCTTATAATTGTTGCATAAATTTAGAGAGAATAAGTAAGAGAAAAAGAGAGAGAAACCATTCAGAGAAATTCTTATTCATTTTTCCTTTAGTATCATTTCTTTATATAGGCAATGAAGATGAGGAGGTTCACGGGTGAGGAAGGAACACGGGAGAAGAGAAGAAGGAGAGGGGGAGAGTCACGGGTTCCCTCCTCATGAGGGAATCATATGTATAACACTTCCCCTGATTCCCTACGATAGAAGATTATGTCTCATTAAAAACATTGTTAAGAAAATCCAGTGGAAAAAACTTAACGAAGGAAAAAAGAGTACATATCTTTTACATAAATATCTTAATTGACCGCCTCGTTAAAACTTTGTCAGGAAAAACCCATTGGGATAAAAACCGTGACTAAAGAAAAAGAGTACAGTCTTCCCCTCAAAAGGAATTCATTACTTCTTGATGAAATGTTGTCAAAAGTCTTTCAGTCGACACATTCCAATCTTTTTTCGAAGTTTTGCAAACGTTGCATTTGGTAGCGACTTTGTGAATAAGTCGGCTAGATTATCACATGATCGAATTTGATGCACATCTATATCACCCTTCTTTTGTAGCTCATGTGTGAAGAAGAATTTAGGTAAAATGTGCTTTGTTCTCTCCCTTGATGTACCCTCCTCTAAGTTGAGCAATGCATGCAGCGTTATCCTCATACAGAATTGTAGGAATGTCTTTGATTGATGGTAATTCACATGATTCTTGAATATGCTGAATAATTGATCTCAACCAAACATATTTTCTGTTTGCTTCATATATATCGAGAATCTCTGAGTGATTTGAAGATGTAGCTGTCATGGTTTACTTTGTGGATTTATAGGATATAGCCGTGTCACAATATGTAACTACATAACCTGTTTGTGATCTTCCATTGTGTGGATCTGATAAATATCTTGCATCAGCATATCCAACCAATCGCGACGTTGAATCTCTTGGATAAAATAACCCAAGATCTATACTTCCACGGAGGTATCTCAAAATGTGTTTGATCCCATCTCAATGTCTCTTAATCAGAGAAGAACTGTATCTTGCTAACAAGTTGACAGCAAAAGTAATATCCGATCGTGTACAGTTTGCAAGATACATAAGAGCACATATTGCACTTAGGTATGGAACTTCAGGTCCAAGAATTTCTTCCCCACTTTCTAGAGGTCGAAATGGATCTTTATCAACTTCTAAAGATCGAACAACCATCGGGGTAGTCAAAGGATGAGCTTTATCCATATGAAAGCGTCTGAGAATTTTTTTCACATATTGTGGATTGATGAAAAAAATTCCCAGATGCTAAATGCTCCATTTGTATTCCCAAACAGAATTTTGTCTTTCCAAGATCTTTCATTTCAAATTCATCTTTTAAATAAGTAGAAGTTCTTGTGAGTTCTTCAGGAGTACCTACAAGATTCAAATCATCCACATATACAGCAATGATGCAAAATCCACTTTGTGATTTCTTAATAAAAACACGTGGATATACTTGATCATTTATATATCCATCTTTTATTAAATAATCACTAAGTCGATTATACTACATACGACCAGACTGTTTCAACCCATATAATGAGCGTTGTAACTTGATTGAATATATGTGACGGGGCCTTTGTGATTCAGCCATTTTCAATCATTCAGGGATTCTCATATAAATCTCACTGTCAAGTGAGCCATATAGGTATGCTGTTACAACATCCATCAGACGTGTTTCCAAACCTTCCATGGTTGTCATACCTATCAGAAAGCGAAAAGTGACTCCATCCATTACTGGAGAGTATGTATCCTGATAATTAATACCAGGTTTTTGTGAAAACCCTTGAGCTACAAGTCGGGCTTTGTATCTCACAATTTTATTTTTCTTATTTCGCTTTCGTACAAATACCCATTTGTTTCTAACCGGGATTACATCCAGCTGTGTTTGGACTACTGGTCCAAATATTCCTCTTTTCAATAGAGATTGTAGCTCAGTTTGAATAACATCTTTCCATTTTGGCCAATCTTTTCTTTTCTGACATTCTTCCACGTTTTGTGGTTCAGGATCCGTGTCAGGAATCAAAGTAATATCTGATGCTATAGAAAAAGCAAATATATCATCAATCATGACTTTGCTTCGATCCCATATTTTCTCATCATGTATATAATTTATTGAGATCTCTTGGTGTTCATCTCTTATTCCTTCACTGAGATTTTGAACCTCTTCTAGGGCTATTCCCACTCTTGAAATAAGTGCTACTTCTGGAGCGGGTTGTACCTCTTCTGGGGCTATTTCCACTCTTAGAATAAGTGCTACTTCTGGAGCGGGTATTCCTTTTGGGATTCCCTTATTTGCTTTTGATTTTTTGTGGTACAGTGTCTTTTGCACCAACCGGTCTTCCACGCTTCTGGCGTGGTTTAGATTCTCCTATTACCTTATTTGTCAATTCTCCAGGAATTAATTTTTCAATAGGTATTTCTATCCTTGCTGGAGTATTCACTGCAGGTGTATGTGACTTTATCATTTTTCTAGCGTCATTAAATGAATCTAGTATTTGATTTGCAATATTTTGTAAATAAACAATTCTTTGAACTTCAATTTCTTATTGTCCTGTACGAGAATCAAGTGAATTTAATTCTGATGCATTCCATTATATCTCAGAGGGTTTTTTATTTAAAACTTTCCCTCCTCCTAATGGTGGAAATACAGATTCATCAAAATGACAATCTACATAACGTGCAGTAAAAACATCTCCAGTTAAAGGCTCAAGATATCTGATAATAGAAGGAGAATCAAAACCAACATAACTACCTATTCTTCGTTGGGCTCCCGTCTTAGTTCTTTGTGGAGGTGCAATTGGAACATATACTGCACTTCCAAAAACTCGAAAGTGTGATATGTTGGGTATCTGTCCAAGAACTAACTGTAGAGGAGAAAATTTATGAAGAGCCGTTGGTCTTACTCGAATGATGGCTGCAGCATGAAGAATTGAATGACCCCAAACTGAGGTAGGTAAGTTAGCCCTTAACATCAATGGTCGTGCAATTAGTTGAAGTCTTTTTATTAAAGCTTCAGCTAAACCATTTTGTGTATGAATATGAGGAACAGAATGCTCAATGAAGAGTCCAATAGTCATACAAAAATCATTAAAAGTCATTGATGAAAATTCAGCTGCGTTATCAAGTCGAATTGACTTGATTGAATGATCCGAGAACTGAGCCCGTAACTTGATTATTTGAGCAAGAAGTTTTGAGAAGGCAAAATTTCGAGAAGAGAGAAGACAAACATGAGACCATCTAGTTGAAGCGTCTATTAAAACCATGAAATATCGAAATGGTCCAGATAATGGGTGAATGGGTCCATAAATGTCTCCTTTAATTCTCTCTAGGAATTTTGGGGCTTCTTTATAAACTTTTACTGGTGATGGTTGAACAATTAATTTTCCTCGAGAACACGCAACATAAGTAAATTCACTACTGGGAAAAACCTTCTTATTTTTGAGAGGATGACCAATAGAATTTTCAATAATACGACGCATCATAGAAGTACCTGGATGACCGAGTCTTTCATGCCAAAGCATAAAGGATTTGGGATCTAGGATTTTTGGAACCATAACATTATGAGACTCAATTGCTTTAATTTTCATAGTATATAATGCAGAAGAAATTGAATGAAGTTTTTCTAGGATATTATTTTTTCCAAAAATAGTAGAAGTGATGAGAAGATATTCATTATCATTTTCATTAGTTGTTTCAATGTGAAAATTATTCAGTCGAATATCTTTAAAACTAAGCAAATTTCTTCTTGATTTACTAGAATATAGAGCATCTTTGATAAAAACTTGTGTCTCATTTGGTAGCATCAAACTAGCTTTTCCAAATCCCTCGATTAAATTTGATGTGCCAGAGATAGTTCCTACATTTCCCTTAGCTTTGATCAATTGTGAAAAATATTTCTCACTTCGAAGGATTGTATGAGTTATTGCACTGTCTGCTAAACATATATCCTCCATATCCATTAAAAATGGTCTGACACATATAAAAATAAGAAAAGTTACATTTCATTTATAATTTTATTCATGAGAAACACATACCACATATAGAATGAAAACTAATAATATTATACATACAAGGTGTTTAATTAAAACAAGAAATTAAACGATATCCCAAAAGATACTTTTAGAAGGTTTAGTAATATCAACAACCTTTTCCTCATTGTTGGTCATTGGTGGCACATCAACAATATTCAATTGATGATTAATAAAGTTTTTTTCTGTCTCCATTACTTTGTTCTTTTGAGACTCCTCGAATAAATTAACCAGATACCTCGACGTACGACAGGTACGCGACCAATGCCCTTACATCCCATGTGACACCCCCAAATCCGGTACTTCCCTTTCCACAGGATTTGGTGTTCACTGTACAAACATCATCCATCTATCTACCCATAAATAAATGCAAACCATGCAATAGATAGAAATAATAATAAATCTCCCCTTATAGGGTTACATCAACTACATAATAAATAAATCCCAGGTTACTCTAACCTTAAATCATCTGTGCGGAAACATAAACAAATAAGTCTTAGTAACATCAATTCTAATTACATCACATAAGTAATCAGTCTTCATTACATGCTAAGCTTGCCCTTGCCTTTACTTGTGACGCCCCCAAAATTAAGTATACGTCACCCATCTTGGGTCGCCACTTACATGGTACATAAATTCAAATACAACTTACTAATATAACTGTAGTAGTATGCAATACGACATAAATCGTGAGTTTGAATACAAATTTTGTCTACTAGATATTATACAAACTCAAAAGGAGTCCTCATTACAACTATTATCACACTATTTCACGAATAGTGAGGACTACTAATGCTATCCTCCGGACCATTACTTACTTCCCAGGCTAGGTCCCGGCTATGTTCTCATTTCACGAGAGAAACGGTGAAAGAAAGGGTGAGCTCAACTAGCCCAATAAGAAATATTATGACTAAGATAATACGAGAATAAATTATCATTAGCCTTCAACATGTTAAGCGATAAAATACAATAGACACAACCGGTTTAATCGCGCATGGAATAAGCAACCCATTAAAAGAGTCAGTAGAGAATAAAGTCTACTATCTTTTAGGTTTTAAAAGGTTTTCATCAATTTTTATCGGCGAGACTCACTAATAAATAAACCACCACATCTAATCATCCACATACCACGGTCAAGGATTTTCATCAAATTATCAATGGTCATGACTATACCGAATCACCCCGGTCATAATCATACCAAAACTATCCATCATTGCATTACAGACCCATTTGAGGACTTTTGTCACATCATTTATATCAAGTCGTGATTATACCGAATGATCCTCAGTCATAATCATACTAAGTTCATCTATGCACGTAAGCCAAAGATAACATAATATAACATGAGGATGATGACAATGACATAATAATTCAATAAAACAAGTTCAAGAATTATTTAATCCATGAATTATTAACGTCCAAATTATCAACATGATCTTTGTTTTCAGAGAGTAAAATTCAAGAATGATCGGAAGAATATTTCCATGAAAAGATATTGGATGAAACGCAAATATCAAGGATATTCTACTAATTTCATGGAGTATAGAAGTCAAAGTTTTAACCAACCGGGTATAATAAAGAATGGAATAACAAAAGAAATCACCATGCATGCGGTGCTTGCATGACAGAGCGAGTTATTCCAATGAGAATAATAATAACGGAACCAAAGTCGTGTGAAATTCACACCGAGCGGGATGTTCCAACAGAATAATAAAGATGGAACCGATCCGGTGTAAAACACACGATAGGATATTCCAATGAGAATGATAAAGATTTAACCAGGTCCGTGTAAAACACATGAGCGGATGTTCCAACGAATAATAAAGAATGTCACCAAGTATAGGGTAAACCACGTATACAGAGTTATTCCAAATGAATAATAAGCAATGGAATAACATAAGGATTTCACCAAGTATAGGGTATCTGCAGTGATCTGAGGTTATGTATAGGGTATGCCACTTTTACGAGTTATTCCAATGAATAATAGTGAATGGAATAACGAAGTTCTCTTCAAGAAGAAAGAATAACACCCTTACCGTAAAAAGAACCTAATATAGAAGTAGTGAAGTAGCGAATACTCTTCTTCTTTCTATAATTTTCTCTCTATAACTTCTCTCATAATTTCTCTCTAGAGTTTCAATGAATTAAAAGAAAATAATGAAGGAATGAGCTTCTATTTATAGGAAAATGGAATGCATAAGTAACTAATCCATGAACGGTCCGCCAGATTGATTTACTTTAATCGGACGGTCCATATTTAAAGAAAAATCTTTTAAATAAAATATAATATATTCTATTTATATAAAAACATTTTACTATGCAAACACTATGCAAAACACTATGCAAAACACTACGCAACACTATGCATAATAAAATATAATATATTCTATTTATAGAATAACTTTAATAAAGTATTCTATTTTATATAAAAGATGTTTACATTTTATTACGTTAATAATACTGAATAAAACAAAACGTCATTATCGCTTATAATAATTCATATTATTAATCGATGATAATGGAATCAAACTAAGCGACTTCTCACATAAGCATCAATAATCAATACCGTGGTGCTACTATGCAACCACACTTATTCTTTATCGTACTTTTACTACTTAGAGTAGTTCAACAAAGAACTACGGTAAAACTTCCGCCGTTATTTCAATAAAATATTTTTTGTCGTTTTCTCGATCCGACAATAATTACATTAATGAGGTCCACCAATGATTGAGTAGTTGTATGCGAATATTCCCTGCTAAACCGAATATTCCCCAGGCCAATCGAATATAATATAACCACTTGCATACTTTGCAAAATTTATAAATACTACCCACAACTATAATATTATCTCAAATTCACACCATAATATTAAAAATTATTTTGACAAAATTTAAATCTTTATTGATAAAATCTGGGGTCTCACAATCTCTCCTCCTTATGGAATTTAAGCCCTCGAAATTAGGGTGCGATACGATATGATAAAGAGATGAGGATACCTTGAATACCTTTATCGTTAAAAATATTAAATTCTTCTTCGTATCCTACCAAAGATATTTATTAACAATTCATCTTTTTACTTCTGTGCCAAATATATATAAGCTCAAAACCAATAATCTTTGAGACTCGACTTAATAGTATCACAATTACGGTCCATGATTATCTTAGAATAATCCTCAATCATAATCATACCAAGTCCATCAATGCACTACTACCAAAGATGACTTTTACCACATCCATGAATTAATATTTCATTCTTTGAGACTCACCAATAATTAATCCATATCATCGAATCATCCACACTACACTCTACGAGCCAGGATATTCATTAGTATCACGACCACGAATTATCCATGCACTACTACCAAAGATAATCGTGTATTCATTAGTATCACGACCACAAATTATCCATGCACTACTACTGAAAAGATAATCGTGTATTCATTAGTATCACGACCACAAATTATCCATGCACTACTGGCCAAAGATAATCGTGTATTCATTAGTATCACGACCACAAATTATCCATGCACTACTACCAAAGATAATTGTGTATTCATTAGATCCGACGACCACAAATTATCCATGCACTACTACGAAAGATAATTGTGTATTCATTAAGATCCGACCACAAATTATCCATGCACTATGGCCAAAGATAATTGTGTATTCATTAGTATCACGACCACAAATTATCCATGCACTACGGCCAAAGATAATTGTGTATTCAATTACGGTTATGATTATACCGAACAATCCCTGGTCATAATCATACCAAGTCCATCTATGCACTACAGGCCACAGATGACTTTCAACATAATATAAGCATGAGGATAATGATATAAAGAATCAATCAAATGAGATAAAGGATAAATATTAAACCTTTATAATATAATTTATCCAGGATTCAAGAATATCCCCATGTTTTCAATCACTTAATAATCTCATAATCTAACATCATTAATATTATAACAATATTTAAATCACTTCTTAAATTTATAAACAATTTATCTCAATTGTTTACGCTTTACCATATAATGCATTTAATCATTCAAAAATGCCATACTCATAAGATATCATCACCAATTATCAAATCCCTCATCAAAAAATATGCATATACTCTATATAGGATTCTTTAGCCATAAAATCCTATTTTCAACTTTGTTACTTCACATAACATATTTAACTCATATGTTCGTAACTAAACTATTTTCATGAAAATACCAAATCAGTCCCAAAATATTTCTTTTTCTGGGATTTAGCATAATATAATCCCATAATGAAAATATATTTTTCCGAATTTTAAAATTCATTTACTATTTTTCAAAAATCAATTTCCACTTAATTCCTTAAGAAATTAGCTACCTCAAGTTTAACTCCAAAATTCCCAAATCTTGGCAGGACCTTACACATGTTAACGTGAGCTTCTAGTTTAAATTTCATGGTCATCGGAGTTATAGAACTCCTGGTTATAGCATTTTTCAATTCGAAAAACCTAAATATTGAAAGAGTCGTAACTTGCTCATTTTAAGTCGAGAATGAGCTCATTTTGGACAGGAGGTACTTTATACCATATACCTTCATGTCCAAAAACCCAGAATTTTTCTCATAATTTAAGTTGCCGAAACAGTCCCTTAAAGTTTCTAGGCAAGAGCATTTTCGAAATTTACAGCTTTGGCCTCCTTTGCTAAAATCAGTCCACACAAAAATCTACAACACCTTTTCCAGTAATTCCACTTGGATTAGTTAGGTAACTCGTAGATCTAACTCTAGGACTTGACCACATTCAAAAATTCAAAATATAATAGGAGATATGGTCAATTGAATTTCATGTTACGTTTTTCACCAAAATCGATTTTCAACTCTTTGTGATTTCTAAGAAACTTTCATGTTTTCACATACTAACCAACATAACTCATCATAAAACTTACTAATACTTCATATACCCATGATTTTCATCAGTCCTATGCTTTTATTATGACTTTCATCATAAACCACGTAAAATCTGTTCATTTTAGTTGAAGAAATATTTGAGGGTTTAAGAAATGGGTTTTTGACTTTGGGGTCATTATAAAATTCGATTTCACGCTCTAAGTAGGCTAAGAAGTCTTCAAGAATACACCAAGAAATTTATTAATAATAGAAATATCATTCAAAAATCTGTGACTCTCATCCAAGACTTGGATAGTCGTCACATTGATACCAACTGTGACTTCTATCCCATAACCTAGATAGCACCTCACAATGATACCTATAAACTTGCCATCTTCATTCACGATGTTGCCTACAGAAAGTCCGGCTTCGGTGCATTCCACACAAGGAAGTCAACAAATAAAGGTTCGGGGCTCTTTACTTATGGCTTGATATGACAATGATTAATTTTAGGGTTTGGTTACTTTGAATTAGGTATATGGGTTGTTATAAATATAAAAGCTAACAACCTTACGAAAAGCATGATGAGTAGTTAACCAATTGATTCCTAAAATCAAAGGCAAGTATTTTCAAAGAGATAAGATTGACAGGTAACGTGAAAGTTTCGATTTGAATCAACAAGATTTATAAACAGTGGAGGTAACGAAGGTTTCTCCCAACTAAGTTTAAACAGATAAATCAAAGTCCAATTTCTGGAGTCAAATTTAAACGTTGAACGCAAGCAAGAGAGATAAAATAATAGGTAGAACCCAGTATCGAATACGATATATAGACTTCAAGAGCTTATGATTAACTTACTGCGTGATAATTTTATTCGGGTTCCTCGTCACGAGAAAAAAACGCTCTCTCTTAAACTACTGGCTTTGGCTTCGACATCCTTTGGCATCACTATCTCAACTGGACTTGACTTCACCATATGACAAAATCGAGCTAAGTGACCTTCTCTTCCGAATTAAAACACGCTTTGGATTCTTGCGATACTTTGACGGATGTGCCCTCCCTCTGTCGCATTTGAAACATACGACCGGTGGTCGTTCTTCTTCCTTTGAAACGGGTGCTGATGCCGACGTCTTCACGTCATTGTTGAACCCTCTCTTCTTGAAATGTTCATTCTTATTATCTTGGCCATGATTACCACCGAAATGGTTACCATTCTTGACATGATAATTTCCCCCACGATGGTTATCATTGTTAGATGGCCGTCATTACCACTAGGTATGATTATTATCGTGTTGTTGCTCATTACCTTTTGGTTGAGCTGACTCAACGGTCTCATGTGCTTCATTGCTTATCTCAATATTTTCAGATGTCATTTTCAAATACTGCCACCAAACATGGGTTAAATAACATATCACATATTATCCCTATACTCTGACCGACCAAATAAATACCACATAAACTTAGGTAGGTCATACTAGCGAAGGAATTTCCCGTCTCTCCCCTCCTAGTTCTTGTCTCACATCTTAGCCAGGATCATATCCTAAGCTACGATACCAACCGCGTGCCCCCAAAATTAAGTATACGTCACCCATCTTGGGTCGCCACTTACATGGTACATAAATTCAAATACTGACTTACTAATATAAGCGTAGGTATAATAATACGACATAAACGTGAGTTTGAATACAAATTTTGTCTACTAGATATTATACAAACTCAAAAGAGTCCTCATTACAAATTATTATCACACTATTTCACGTAATAGTGAGGACTACTAATGCTATCCTCTGGACCATTACTTACGTTCCCAGGACTAAATCCAATTTATGTTCTCATTTCACAAGAGAACAAAAGAAAGAAAGGTGAGCTCAACTAGCCCAAGAAGAAATATTATGACTAAGATAATACGAATAAATTATCATTAGCCTTCAACGATGTTAAACCGATAAAATACAATAGACAACCGGTTTAATCTGCGGTTGAATAAGCAACCCATTAAAAGAGTCAAGTAGAGAATAAAGTCTACTATCTTTTAGGTTTTAAAAGGTTTTTATCAATTTTTATCATTTGAGACTCAAACAATAAATAAACCACCACATCTAATCATCCCTGTACTACTCATCAAGGATTTTCATCAAATTATCAATGGTCATGACTATACCGAATCACCCACGGTCATAATCATACCAAAACTATCCATCAACGCATTACAGTGCCATCGAGGACTTTTGTCACATCATTTATATCAAGTCATGATTATACCGAATGATCCTCGGTCATAATCATACTAAGTTCATCTATGCACGTAAGCCAAAAGATAACATAATATAACATGAGGATGATGACAATGACATAATAATTCAATAAAACAAGTTCAAGAATTATTTAATCCATGAATTATTAACGTCCAAATTATCAACATGATCTTTGTTTTCGTAGAGTAAAATTCAAGAATGATCGGAAGAATATTTCCATGAAAAGATATTGGATGAAACGCAAATATCAAGGATATTCTACTAATTTCATGGAGTATAGAAGTCAAAGTTTTAACCAACCGGGTATAATAAAGAATGGAATAACAAAAGAAATCACCACGCATGCGGTGCTTGCATGATAGACAAAGTTATTCCAACGGAATAATAATAACGGAACCAAAGTCGTGAAATTCACACAAGCGGGATGTTCCAATGAATAATAAAGATGAAACCGATCCCATGTAAAACACACGAGATAGGATATTCAAAGAATGATAAAGACGGAACCGGTCCGGTAAAACACATGAGCGTGATGTTCCAAAAGCGTAATAATAAAGAATGTCACCAAGTATAGGGTAAACCACGTATACATGTTATTCCAAATGAATAATAAGCGATGGAATAACATAAGGATTTCACCAAGTATAGGGTATCTCGCGTATACGAAGTTATGTATAGGGTATGCCACTTTTACGGTTTATTCCAATGTAATAATAGTGAATGGAATAACGAAGTTCTCTTCAAGAATAAAGAATAACACCCCTTACCGTAAAAAGAACCTAATATAGAAGTAGTGAAGTAGCGAGAATACTCTTCTTCTTTCTATAATTTTCTCTCTATAGCTTCTCTCTATAATTTCTCTCTCTAGAGTTTCAATGAATTAAGTAAGAAAATAATGAAGGAATGAGCTTCTATTTATAGGAAAATGGAATGCATAGTAACTAATCCATGAACGGTCCCAGATTGATTTACTTTAATCGGACGGTCCATATTTAAAGAAAAATCTTTTAAATAAAATATAATATATTCTATTTATATAAAAACATTTTACTATGCAAACACTATGCAAAACACTATGCAAAACACTATGCAACACTATGCATAATAAAATATAATATATTCTATTTATAGAATAACTTTAATAAAGTATTCTATTTTATATAAAAAGATGTTTCTGTTTTATTACGTTAATAATACGAATAAAACAAAACGTCATTATCGCTATAATAATTCATATTATTAATCGACAATAATGGAATCAAACTGAGTGACTTCTCACATAAGCATCAATAATCAATACCGTGTGCTACTATGCAACCACACTTATTACTGTACTTTTACTACCGAGTAGTTCAACAGTAACCACGGTAAAACTTCCGCCGTTATTTCAATAAAATATTTTTGTCGTTTTCTCAATCCGATAATAATTACATTAATGGGTCCACCAATGATTGAGTAGTTATGCGAATATTCCTGCTAAACCGAATATTCCCACCAATCGAATATAATATAACCACTTGCATACTTTGCAAAATTTATAAATACTACCCAGAACTATAATATTATCTCAAATTCACACCATAATATTAAAAAATTATTTTGACAAAATTTAAATCTTTATTGATAAAATCTGGGGTCTCACATTACTAGTGGAAGGTTCGTCTGTTCTTTTGTTCTAATTAACGACAATGTTGTTATTACGCAAGAGTGAACACGATTGCCCATAAGTATAACAATATAATAATGAAATAATAATAACATGCGAATAAATCAAAGACTTCTGAAATAAAAGCTCAACTTTTGAATCAAGAATGAATAATAAGAATCAAAAGATTTACGAGGTCATAAGACCTTGAACTATGTCCCAGGTTATCAAGGGATATACTTGAAACCTTTAACGATCGTAAGACTATGGACTCTTCTTCTCGTGCTTGGGGGATCGACCTTTAGTACCATCTCGCAGCACAATATCTTAACGCTTAACGATAAGTAAATCCCTTTGCGGGGGGTGTTCATCTCGGTTTGACATTCGAGTCCGCACCAAAGGAAGTTTGGTTTGGATAATTCAATAAGGGTTCTGAAATTTAGAACGTTCATCAACTATGGACTAGTCGAATCAATAAGGGTTCGCTAGTCTAATAAGGTTCAACAATAATGATAATTAAATTGAATAATAATCTCAATAGGTATACAATAGGATAATTATTGTATAACAGAATCATGCTTTGAAAAGATAATCAATCTTTAATATAACAATTGAACTTGATTAATAATAATGAGAATAACTCAATAATGATAACAAGTAGGGTTAGGAAACTTGCCTCGTGCGTAGATTACACTTTAATTAAACTCGTTCTTTGATTTAAATCCTACATATCATTTATATTCACAACTCTAATTAATTATAATATAATTAACCACCATAAATTCATTCTTTTATCTAAACTTTGGTTATGACTATACTTAGTCAAATATCACACTTATTGTCACATAATAACACCTCATGAATAATAAGCTACTTATGTATTTCATAATTAAATCCACATGCAATTATGTTATATTACATGTTAAGTATCTATTTTAATATCTCATTATACTTCTAACATATTTTTATGTTCATTACATTAAGTTGTTATCACATTGCTAGACTTGAACATTTAAAAATAATTCATTTTTGAACATTCTGGAGAGTGGTATTGCATACCACTGTCATTATCTTAGTACTTTCAAACGCAATACATGGGATATTAAAAGCACGAGTCCAGCATGCGTGGCGGCGAACGTAAACCGCTTACGTAATTCGCAAAAATTGCAGAACACAGCCAAAAAACTCCAATTAAAATTTTACTACACGAATTTAATCATACCCATTCATAATAATACACATATAATCACTACTTAACCCTTCTAGCATGATTTAAACATGTTAAAACACCTAATTAACAGGATTAAAACATGAAATTTTCACTGTTCTTTGTGTTCTTGAAGGTTTTGAACAAACACCATGAAAATTAATACTACGGATTCATTATAGCACCGAATCCGTTCATTTAAGGTTTGGTCTCTTCGTAACAACATGCATAATCAAATAAGAGTGGGAATTTTACAAAAAACATTATGTTTGACATATTAAAATCACGTATAAGGGCCATATGGCCAAAACCCATACTCTGTAAGTTTTGAGCAACATATACGACATGTTTTATGACACTGAAGATATGGTCTACATGATATATATATAATCAAATACGATATGGTAATATTTAACACATACATAAACTCATAATCATACCCTTTCTCAATTACAGAGACTTTACAAAAGCTTTGAAAGCCATTTTCATGAAAACTAAATGACGTAAAAGAATTTGGGTTTGGAGAGTTTACCCATAGTCTAGTTTAGAAGAGATGATCACAGATGATCCTTTCACCAAAAACTTGTTGATTAAACACTCACAATTCCTCTCAAACTTCTCAATTCCCTCTCTGTGATTTACTTGTTAACTTAGAAAAAATGAAGAAAATAGAGAAGACGTCGAATATATCAAATAAATCGACGCCATTACATTATGGTGGGTTACCCATCATGGGTTAACTGCCCATAACTCCCACTAAGGCCATGTTTGGCTAGGCTTAATAGATTTCAAAACCATTTAATTTAATATAGCTTTATCATATAGTTTAAATAATGTCACACCCTTTATAAAATAACTCAATTAATTTATTTAATTTAATATAAATAAAATATAATAATTTATCATAAATTCACATAGTCATATAATTAATTTTCTCTTTTAATAAAAATGTCAAATAATTAAATCTCTAATTAATAATTAAATTAATTAAAATAACATTAGGCTTATTAAATATTTCTTTTAATACAATAAGCTCACATAATTACATATATCGAATAATAAAATTCTCCACATTAATTTAATAAATGTAACACATATAATTAAATTAATCTATCACAACTTCATCAATTAATCATTTAATCTAATAATTAATTCATCGAAAAATATTTATTCAATCCAATAAATATTAAAATTAATTTATAAAATCTCGGTTGTCACATCTTTCCTCTCTTAAAAGGATTCTGTCCCCAGAATCACAACTCAAACAATTCGTCCCGTTACATTCTCCCCCCCTTACAAAGATTCTGTCCCCAGAATCGCTTATAACAATCTAAGTAAATAAATGAGGATAATTCTTCATCATATTCTCTTCGAGTTTCGATGTGGCTTCTTCAGCGTTGTGGTTCCTCCAAATTACCTTAACAGAAGGTATTACTTTATTTCTCAGAACTTGTTCTTTTCGATCGATAATTTGAACAGGAATTTCTTCGTAAGATAAGTCTTTGTCAAAATGTAGGGGTTCATATTCAATGACGTGCTTGTAATCGGGTTTGTAGTGTCGTAGGACTGAGACATGGAAAATGTTGTGGACATTCTCTAGAGCTGGAGGTAAGGCTACCTCATAAGCAACTTCTCCGACCCTTCTCAGAACTTCAAAGGGTCCAATGAATCTTGGGCTTAATTTCCCTTTCTTTCCGAACCTGATCTTTCTCTTCCAGGGAGAGACCTTTAAAAACATATAACTACCCGGTTCAAATTCAACATTCTTACGGTGTTGATTAGAGTATTTCTTATGTCTATCTTGAGCTGCTACCAGTCGTGCTCGGATGACTTTGACTATTTCTGCAGTCTGCTGTACCAATTCTGGCCCTAGCAATTATCTTTCGCCAACTTCATCCCAATAAAGTGGAGTTCTGCACTTTCTGCCATATAACGCTTCGTAAGGCGGCATGCTTATACTAGCGTGGTAACTATTGTTGTAGCCGGACTCTACTAACGGTAGGTGATCATCCCAATTTCCTTTAAAGTCCATCACACAGGCTCTTAACATATCTTCTAATGTCTGAATCGTTCTTTCACTCTGTCCGTTTGTTTGAGGGTGGTACGCTGTACTCATTCGCAATTGCGTTCCTATGCATTCCTGTAGACGTTTCCAGAAATTCGATGTAAAACGCGGATCTCTATCAGAAACAATTGACACTAGCACTTTGTGCCTCGAAACAATCTCTTTCACATATAACCTTTCCAACCGATCTAAGTTGAATCTGATTTTGATCGGAAAGAAGTGTGTGGATTTCGTCAGTCGGTCAACGATAACCCATACTGCGTCGTAGCCTTTCTGAGTCGTTGGAAGGCCAACCACGAAGTCCATTGTAATATGTTCCCATTTCCATTCTGGGATCTCCAATGGTTGTAGCAATCCACTCGGTCTCTGATGTTCTGCTTTCACTTTCTGACAGGTCAGACACTTGGCAACACATTCTGCAACATCACGTTTCAAATTCGGCCACCAGAAATGTTGTCGAAGATCTTGATACATCTTGGTACTACCAGGGTGAATCAAATATCGTGAACTATGAGCCTCGCTCAAAATGTCTTCCTTAATCTCTGTGACTGGTGGTACCAAAATTCTACTCTCGAATCTCAGTATTCCTTCCTTATCTAGCTTGAATCTTGGTTCAATTCCTTCAGATATCTTCCTTATCACCTTTTTGCATTCCTCGTCCTGAAGTTGAGCCTCCTTAACTTTATCGGTAGAGGGTTATCTTTTGAATCGCATCTGAAATAGCTTCTCATCAACCTCTATAGGATACTTCACTTCCAATTCCAGTTTCTCCATTTCTGCAATTAGCTCCTCCTGAGCAGTCAACATCATCAACTTCTCCCGACCCTTTCTACTTAAGGCATCGGCAACGACATTCGCCTTACCCGGATGGTATACAATTTCACAGTCGTAGTCCTTAATTAACTCCAACCACCTTCTTTGACGCATATTCAAATCCTTTTGTGTGAAAATATATTTCAGACTCTTGTGGTCCGTATATATTTCACACTTCTCCCCGTAGAGATAGTGCCTCCAAATTTTCAAAGCAAAAACAACTGTAGCTAACTCCAAATCGTGGGTCGGATATCCCTTCTCGTAAACCTTCAATTGTCGTGATGCATACGCAATGACTTTGTCGTTTTGCATAAGCACACAGCCAAGTCCTTTATGCGACGCATCACTATAAACAACAAAATTTCCTGTGTCATCTGGAAGAGATAACACCGGTGCTGAACTTAACCTCTTCTTTAATTCTTGAAAGCTTTCCTCACACTTCTCCGTCCAAACAAATTTCACCGATTTTTTAGTCAAATTCATCAACGGAGTTGCGATCTTGGAAAAATCCTGAATAAATCTTCTGTAATAACCCGCTAATCCAAGAAAACTTCTTACTTCCGACGGTGTCTTCGGCTGATCCCAATTAATTACAGCTTCGACTTTAGAGGGATCCACCGAAATTCCGTTTCTATCAATCACATGTCCAAGAAATTGTACCCTTTCGATCCAGAATTCACATTTTGAAAACTTGGCATACAACTTCTCCCTTCTCAATACTTCCAATGTTAATCTCAAATGTTCTTCATGTTCTTCCTTGGTTTTTGAATAAACCAAAATGTCATCTATAAATACCACTACAAACTTGTCCAAAAACGGCTTGAACACACCATTCATTAGTCCCATAAATGCTGCAGGAGCATTTGTAAGACCAAACGACATTACCAAAATTAGTAGTGACCATATCGTGTTCTAACGTTGTCTTGGTACATCCTCTGGTCTCACCTTCATTGATGATAACCGCTTCTCAAGTCTATCTTGGAAAAGTATGTCGCTCCCTTCAATTGATCAAACAGGTCGTCGATCCTCGATAATGGATATCTGTTCTTGATCGTGACCTTATTTAGTTCTCTATAGTCTATGCAGAGTCGCATTGTCCCATCCTTCTTCTTTACAAATAAAACCGGCGCTCCCCACGGTGATACACTTGGTTGTATATACTTCTTGTCCAAGAATTCTTGTAGTTGAACCATCGGTTCTTTCATCTCTACTAGCCATTCGATGCGGTGCCTTCGATATTGGAGCCGCTCACGGAGCCAAATCGATCACGAAATCAAACCTGCTTCTATCTGGAGGAAGTCCCAGCAAATCATCCGAAAATACGTCTGCGAAATCTCTCACTACTGGTATCTCATCTATTTTCGGATTCTCTTTACGACTATCGACTATGTAAGCTAGATATCCTAAACACCTTGCCTTAACAACCTCTCTCGGCTGCATCATCGCCGACAACTCGCTTGTCTAGGTGACTTCTTTACCATAAAACACAACCTTTGACTGAGTCATAAGGTTAATATGCTTCTTCCGGCGGTCGATTATCGCCCCATAATTGATAACCAATCCATACCCAAAATAACGTCAAATTCTCCAAGTCGAATAGGGATAAGATCTACGTTCATGATATTACCCTTAATATCCACTCTACAGTTCTTATGCACGTACTTAACAGGGATTATTTCTTTAATCGCAATTTCTATGTTCATGGGGTTATCCAATTCATCCTTAGGCAAATCTAAATTCTTGGCAAAGTCATCGGATATAAAGGAACAAGTAGCACCTGAATCAAATAAAACATAAGCATTAATTTTATTGATCAGAATGATACCTGACACCACATCGCGAGACTGAACTACATCCTGCACCGTCATGTTGAAAGTCCTGACGGTCGGTCGGTTTATTGCGGTTGGTCCGGTGATAGTCAAGGCATTTCCACTGTTGTTTCCCCTGTTTCCTCCTGATCCTGACCCTCCCGATCCCTTTTTAGGATAGTCTCTTGCCAGATGGTCCTTCGAAACCACAAGTGAAACAAGCACCCTTCTTTGGGTTTGGACAGTTTGGTGCTATGTGGCCTTCCTGACCACAATTGTAGCACACTCGCTTCCCTTTCATGCAAACTCCTAAATGAGCTTTTCTGCAACTTGAGCACGCTTCGATCTTCTTCTTCTGCCCTCCTTGTTGACTTCAAGCTGACGAGTTATCCGTCCACTTCCTCTTCTGATTATGACTACCCCCAGTGCTACTCCCACCAGTCTTGTTATTACCTTCATTCTCACTCTTCGTCTTCTTTTGCTCCTGATTATACTTCGTTACTGCATCGCTTCCACCTTCAGTGAGGATGGCCTTTTCTAGTACTCCAGCAAACGTGTTTATCTGAAACATTGATACCTTACTCTATACCCAAGGCTTTAGTCCTTGTTCGAATCTTCTGGCTTTTCTCTCGTCCGTGTGTACTTGATATGGGGCGAACCTCGCCAACTCATTGAATTTAGCCGCATAATCAGGTACACTCATATTTCCTTGCTTCAATTCCAAAAATTGAACCTCCATCTGGTTCTGCGAGCTGGTTGGGAAATACATCTCGAAGAACATCTCTTTAAATCTCTCCCAAGTAATTACACCTTCACCTCCTCGCACTTTGTTTGCTTGCCACCAATAGCTAGCTTCAGACTTCAGCATAAACATTGCAAAGGCGGTCTTCTGGTCTTCTCTAACTCTAGCGACGTCAAAAACCTTCTCCATTTCCATAACTCATGTTTGAGCCTCGATCGGGTTCATAGAACCTTTAAATTCTGGCGGTCCCACCGCCTTGAAATCCTTAAATGTAGTATTTGGTGGAGCATGAGGTTGATTATTCATTGCTCCAGCTAGCAAGTTAACCAATTGTTGAACAGGATTAACATTGGCATTATTGTTGTTATTCACTGACTCTTCTTGTGCTTTCTGACAATTTTGTCTTCTTCTAGGCGGCATATTTCTATTAAGAATATTCGCTTATTAGGTCTTTATTCAATTCCTCAAATATTTAAGGCTTAGCTAGAACATTTAATCATAATTCACTTAACACATTAATTTAAATAAACTTTGACATTTCATTCAATTCAAAAGTTTTAACATCATAAGATAGCGTCACTGCTATTTACATCAACTATCCCGAGATAAAGAATCTACAGGATTTAAAACATCAAAATATTCCTTTGTTTATAAACACATCGGAATTTACATCATTAACTACCAAATAGTTTTCACATAATTAAACTAATACTATCACCGTGCATCGAGACGCCGAATGACCTTTTCTACGCTCCTCTTCCACGATGCGAGACATCGTCCTACGATCCAGCATATACGATGGAAGTCCTTCAAACTGGATGGGGTACCTCAAAACTCGATCCTGGGCCTCATCCATTGCATGATTAAGTGTAGAGTATGTCTCCCTAAGCTTCGCCTTCTTTGCACGACCATCCTCTTCCGTAAGATCAGCACGACATGACTCTCTTACCCAGCCTTCCTTTGTTATGATCAGCCTTTCAGAGCTTTCCTTCAGTTCCTTCTTCAACTTTTCTATCTCTGCGGTCTTATCTTCGGTTTGACCCTTCTCGTGGACCAAATCCCATTCTACATTTCCCAGTCGTGAGTGCAGAATATAGTCCCATATTGAACATATATTTTTCTCAAAATTTTTAAAAATCATTTACTATTTTTCATATGGCCAAAACAGCCGAATATTTTGATATTTATCAAAAATTATACTTTTATCCAAAAATTCTGAAATTTACAGAGTATACTTCTATCATATACATGTACTCCCAATAAAAATTTCACCAATTTTGGAGTTAACCACAAGGAGTTATAAGCGGTTACTTTTAAAATAGTTTTTTCTCATCAAATTCACAACTCTAAATCTATACATCCAAAAATCGCAATTTTTGGACACAATCAAGAAAACTCATCAAATTATTATTTCAAATTTTTCCAGAATTTTTGAAGGTCAGAAAAATTACGAAACTGAAAAACATAACAACCCTTAAAATCTCTTACTATCCCTTACCTCAAAAGAGCAGCACTTCTGACTGGATATCGGATATAACGCTGAAAGAAACTTGCACTGATGAATAGCAACTCACCAAGTATCTAAGTACTCACAAAATACACTCGATAATCTAGAGAGAAAAAGAGAGAAAGCTTATGAATTCTGGTGTGATTTTTAATTCTAACTTAGCCCTCTATTTATAGGAAAATGTTAGCACGACGAAGCAAACTTGACCTGTTACCTGATGGCTTTACCTGCTACTATTCCACCCACCAAAAATCAGCCATCTTCCCCAACAACCAAAAGTGGGGCCCACCAATTCTAGAATTTTTCACCAAAATCATTTATAACCTAATTTTCGAATCAGCCACCTCTTAAAATTCATAACAAATCATTTGTTCATTTTTAACGGTTCAAAATTTGTGAAGATATACTCAACTTATATATGTATAACATATCCAAAAATCACAACGATCCAACGGTCAAATTAAAAATTATAACTCACACAATAAAGCTGTAAGAACAACGATTTGATCTTTTAATACCTCCAATCCGACAAAATACTAATAAAATACCTCAACATTAATTCTTTCATTTATAACCACATAAATAAATTCATCATTTATATTTACATCAAATAAATATTTCCTTATCATATAAATCAATAATTAATTATTCACAAATAATATTACAGAATCACAATAATGACAACCAGGCGGGTTCCCAGAAAGAGGGGCTTTCCGATAAGGATTTCTCCTTCATCGGCGCAATTAATTAGGTGACCAAACCTCTCCTCGATGTAACTTTCTAGACATTGCCAATAATGCTATCTAATAATATTATTCAAATAATATAAACTATTGATCTGATAATGGAGATACTGTGCAGTGACAATTATTGAAACAACAATAATATAAAATATCAACGCAACAATTATTGAATCAATAAAATAAAATATTGACAAAGAATTATCGTAACAATTATTGAGTAGTGCCTTGTCACGTAAGAATCAAAATTGAAAAAATATCAGGCAATACCGTACTTCTTGTGCAACAACGCCAGACACTTTACTTTAACCACCGGGTATTCCAACAGTGTTAACGGTAAAAATTCAAATTTGTCATTTTTTTCATCCGACGCTTATTCTCATTATGGGGCCCAAAATGGTCACGCGTCATTGCGATTTAATATTCTCCGACGTAAAAGAATATTCCACGACCAAACGAATATTCCCCTATAACAATGAATATTTTATAGCCACTTGCTTATTTTGAAAAAAAAATTATATAGCACCCTTAACTTTGCTTTTTATCAATTTAACCATTTACTGAATAGTAATTATAAGAAAAATTGAATACTTTTATTTCATAAAATTTGAGGTCTTACATTAGTCCCTCCACTTTTCGCCGCGTCATAGTCGCTTTCTCGGCTTTTGTAGTCCCGACTCTTGCTTTGTGGGAGGGGGATGTAGAAGCAGGGTAAGTTAATTTGTTTAGATTTATTTATATATAGAAATTTGTTTTTCTATTTTTGATTCAATTTGTCGTAGAATTCAACTGCTCTATCTGGAGGAAGTCCCGGCAAATCATCCGGAAATACGTCTGCGAAATCTCTCACTACTGGTATCTCATCTATTTTCGGATTCTCTTTACGACTATCGACTATGTAAGCTAAATATCCTACACAACCTTGCCTTAACAACCTCCTGGCCTGCATCATCGTTAGACAACTCGCTTGTCTAGGTGACTTGCTACCATAAAACACAACCTTTGACAGAGTCATAAGGTTAATATGCTTCTTCTGGCAGTCAATTACCGCCCCATAATTGGATAACCAATCCATACCCAAAATAACGTCCAAATTCTCCAAGTCGAATAGGATAAGATCTACGTTCATGATATTACCCTTAATATCCACTCTACGCTTCTTATGCACGCATTTACTGTGGATTATTTCTCTATTCGCAATTTCTATGTTCATGGGTAATCCAATTCATCCTTTGTCAAATCTAAATTCTTGGCAAAGTCATCTGGATATAAAGGAACAAGTAGCACCGAATCAAATAAAACATAAGCATTAATTTTATTGATCGTAATGATACCGACACCACATCGCGAGATCGAACTACATCCTCGCACCGTCGTACGTTGAAAGTCCCGACGGTTTGGTCGGTTTATTGCGGTTGGTCCGGTGATAGTCAAGGCATTTCCACTGTCGTTTCCCCGGTTTCCTCCTGATCCTGACCCTCCCGATCCCTTTTTAGGACAGTCTCTTGCCAGATGGTCCTTCGAACCACAAGTGAAACAAGCACCCTTCTTTGGGTTTGGACAGTTTGGTGCTATGTGGCCTTCCTGACCACAATTGTAGCACACTCCCTTCCCTTTCATGCAAACTCCTAAATGAGCTTTTCCGCAACTTGAGCACGCTTCGATCTTCTTCTTCTGCCCTCCTTGTTGACTTCAAGTCGATTTAGTTATCCGTCCACTTCTCTTCGATTATGACTACCCCAAAGCTTACTCCCACCAACTTGTTATTACCTTCATTCTCACTCTTCGTCTTCTTTTGCTCCTGATTATACTTCGTTACTGCATCATTTCCGCCTTTAGCGAGGATGGCCTTTTCTAGTACTCCAGCAAACGTGTTTATCTAAAACATTGATACCTTACTATATACCCAAGGCTTTAGTCCTTGTTCGAATCTTTTGGCTTTTCTCTCGTCCGTGTGTACTTGATATGGGGCGAACCTCGCCAACTCGTTGAATTTAGCCGCATAATCAGGTACGCTCATATTTCTTTGCTTCAATTCCAAAAATTGAACCTCCATCTGGTTCTGCGAGCTGGTTGGGAAATACATCTCGAAGAACATCTCTTTAAATCTCTCCCAAGTAATTACACCTTCACCTCCTCACACTTTGTTTGCTTGCCACCAATAGCTAGCTTCAGACTTCAGCATGAACGTTGCAAAGGCGGTCTTCTGGTCTTCTCTAACTCTAGCGACGTCAAAAACCTTCTCTCCATTTCCATAACTCATGTTTGAGCCTCGATCGGGTTCATGGAACCTTTAAATTCTCAAGGTCCCATCACCAAAATCCTTAAATGTAGTATTTGGTGGAGCATGAGGTTGATTATTCATTGCTCTAGCTAGCAAGTTAACCAATTGTTGAACAGGATTAGCATTGGCATTATTGTTGTTATTCACTGACTCTTCTTGTGCTTGCTGACAATTTTGTCTTCTTCTAGGCGGCATATTTCTATTAAGAATATTCGCTTATTAGGTCTTTATTCAATTCCTCAAACATTTAAGGCTTACCTAAAACATTTAATCATAATTCACTTAACATATTAATTTAAATAAACTTTGACATTTCATTCAATTCAAAAGTTTTAACATCATAAGATAAGCGTCATTTCTTATTTACATCAACTATCCCAGATAAAGAATCTACAGGATTTAAAACATCAAAATATTCCTTTGTTTATAAACACATCTGAATTTACATCATTAACTACCAAATAGTTTTCACATAATAAAAGTAATACTATCATTTATGCATCAAGACGTTTGAAACGACCTTTGCTTACGCCCTCTTCCATGATGATGCGAGACATCGTCCTACGATCCAAAGATATATCTGATGGAAGTCCTTCAAACCGGATGGGGTACCTCAAAACTCGATCCCGGCCTCATCCATTGCATGATTTAAGTGTAGAGTATGTCTCCCCAGCTTCGCGCTTTCTTTGCACGACCATCCTCTTCCGTAGTAAGATCAAGACGACGTGACTCTCTTACCCAAATTTCCTCTCACTATGATCACCCTTTCGAGCTTTCCTTCAGCCTCCTTCTTCAACTTTTCTATCTCTGCGATCTTATCTTCTGTTTGACCCTTCTCGTGGACCAAATCCCATTCTACATTTCCCGGTCGTGAGTGAAGAGTCGAAATCTCCTCTCCTTTTCCTCAAGAGTAATCAAATAATAGCTCGCTCGATCCAGATCCTCAGACCTCATCTCGTAACTCCACGTTACGGTGCAGATAATGTGTCGTACATCTCTCAAAGATCAACGGAGTCTTGTGGAAACTCCTCTTCTTCCTCTTCCTCGTCAAATTCCTCCTCGGGATCGAGCCTCGTGTTCATGCTCCCGACCAACAACGGTGATCAATGGAGATAACTCCCTCTGTACCAACTGTTCCCTAATGACATGAATGTCTCTGGGCTCCTCCTCTGTAGGTACTGTAGGCACTCGGGGTTCCTCCTCCCCTGCTCGACTAGTTCCTCCAACATCTGACATCTTGACAACAAAATTTCGAGTTTTAGTTACTAAGTCGTACTAGTGAGCGCATAATTTAACACATAAGCACATAAAGTCTTTTATTATCTTCAATGAATTACAAAAATTCATTTCCTAGAACTCGATAAGAGTTTTCCATCACTATATTTTTTCTATAAGGCTACTACCAAAGATTGTTCCCCCACCTAAGGTTCATAACCTACAGCTCTGATACCAACCTGTGACACCCCCAAATCCGGTACTTCCCTTTCCACAGGATTTGGTGTTCACTGTACAAACATCATCCATCTATATACCCATAAATAAATGCAAACCATGCAATAGATAGAAATAATAATAAATCTCCCCTTATGGGGTTACATCAACTACATAATAA
This sequence comes from Panax quinquefolius, assembly GCA_020205615.1. Lineage (NCBI taxonomy): Eukaryota > Viridiplantae > Streptophyta > Magnoliopsida > Apiales > Araliaceae > Panax > Panax quinquefolius. The sequence continues at coordinate 105,940,537 of CM035171.1, read as the reverse complement.
ATAAATCCCAGGTTACTCTAACCATAAATCATCTGTGCGGAAACATAAATAAATAAGTCTTAGTAACATCAATTCTAATTACATCACATAAATAATCAGTCTTCATTACTTGCTAAGCTTGCCCTTGCCTTTACTAGTGGAAGGTTCGTCTGCTCTTTCGTTCTTAACTGCAATGTTGTTATTACGCAAGAGTGAGCACGATTGCCCACAAGTATAACAATATAATAATGAAATAATAATAACATGCGAATAAATCAAAGACTTCTGAAATAAAAGCTCAACTTTTGATTCAAGAATGAATAACAAGAATCAAAAGATTTCTGAGGGTCATAAGACCTTGAACTATGTCCTAGGTTATCAAGGGTTATACTTGAAACCTTTAACAGTCATAAGACTATGGACTCTTCTTCTCGTATTTTAGGGGATTAACCCTTAGTACCATACTCGCACACAATATCTTAACGCTAACACATAAGTAAATCCTTTCATAGGTTGTTCATCTCATTTGACATTCGAGTCCGCACTAAAGGAAGTTTGGTTTGGATAATTCAATAAGGGTTCTGAAATTTAGAACGTTCATCAACTATGGACTAGTCGAATTAATAAGGGTTCGCTAGTCTAATAAGATTCAACAATAATGATAATTAAATTGAATAATAATCTCAATAGGTATACAATAGGACAATTATTGTATAACAGAATCATGCTTTGAAAAGATAATCAATCTTTAATATAACAACTGAACTTGATTAATATTAATGAGAATAACTCAATAATGATAACAAGTAGGGTTAGGAAACTTGCCTCATGCGTAGATTACACTTTAATTAAACTCAATAATGATAACAAGTAGGGTTAGGAAACTTGCCTCATGCGTAGATTACACTTTAATTAAACTCGTTCTTTGATTTAAATCCTATATATCATTTACATTCACAACTCTAGTTAATTATAATATAATTAACCATCATAAATTCATTCTTTTATCTAAACTTTGGTTATGAGTATACTTAGTCAAATATCACACTTATTGTCACATAATAACACTTCAAGAATAATAAGCTACTTATGTATTTCATAATTCAATCCACATGCAATTATGTTATTTACATGTTAAGTATCTATTTTAATATCTCATTATACTTCTAACATATTTTTATGTTCATTATATTAAGTTGTTATCACATTGCTAGACTTGAACATTTAAAAATAATTCATTTCTAAACATTCTGGAGAGTGGTATTATGTATTTCTTATTTATCTTATCGGGTACTTAAGTGTCATGTTTGGGGACTCTTGGTAGGACTATTATATGCCATTCTAAATACAGAGATTAAGGCATCGAGTCCGCTGCTCATGCACATGTAATCAGAACTGACGATCTCGCAATTCGCAAAAATTGCAGAACACAGCCAAAAAACTCCAATTAAAATTTTACTACATGAATTTAATCATACCCATTCATAATAATACACATATAATCACTACTTAACCCTTCTAGCATGATTTAAACATGTTAAAACACCTAATTAACAGGATTAAAACATGAAATTTTCACTGTTCTTTGTGTTTTTGAAGGTTTTGAACAAAAACCATGAAAATTAATACTACAGATTCGTTATAACACCGAATCTGTTCATTTAAGGTTTGGTCTCTTCGTAACAACATGCATAATCAAATAAGAGTGGGAATTTTACAAAAACATTTATGTTTGACATATTAAAATCACGTATAAGGGCCATATGGCCAAAACCCATACTCTGTAAGTTTTGAAGCAACATATACTTACGATGTGTTTTATGACACTGAAGATATGGTCTACATAATATATATATATAATCAAATACGATATGGTAATATTTAACACATACATAAACTCATAATCATACCCTTTCTCAATTATAGAGACTTTACAAAAGCTTTGAAAGCCATTTTCATGAAAACTAAATGACGTAAAAGAATTTGGGTTTGGAGAGTTTACCCAGAGTCTAGTTTAGAAGAGATGATCACAGAAGATCCTTTCACCAAAAACTTGTTGATTAAACACTCACAATTCCTCTCAAACTTCTCAATTCCCTCTCTGTGATTTACTTGTTAACTTTGAAAAAATGAAGAAAATAGAGAAGACATCGAATATATCAAATAAATTGACGCGCATTATGGTCAGTTACCCATCATGGGTTAACTGCCCATAACTCCCACTAAGGCCATGTTTGGCTAGGCTTAATAGATTTCAAAACCATTTAATTTAATAGAGCTTTATCATATAGTTTAAATAATGTCACACCCTTTATAAAATAACTCAATTAATTTATTTAATTTAATATAAATAAAATATAATAATTTATCATAAATTCACATAGTCATATAATTAATTTTCTCTTTTAATAAAAATGTCAAATAATTAAATCTCTAATTAATAATTAAATTAATTAAAATAACATTAGGCTTATTAAATATTTCTTTTAATACAATAAGCTCACATAATTACATATATCGAATAATAAAATTCTCCACATTAATTTAATAAATGTAACACATATAATTAAATTAATCTATCACAACTTCATCAATTAATCATTTAATCTAATAATTAATTCATCAAAAAATATTTATTCAATCCAATAAATATTAAAATTAATTTATAAAATCTCGGTTGTCACATCTTTCCCCTCTTAAAAGGATTCTGTTCCCAGAATCACAACTCAAATAATTCATCCCGTTACATTCTCCCCCTCTTACAAAGATTCTGTCCCCAGAATCGCTTATAACAATCTAAGTAAATAAATGAGGATAATTCTTCATCATATTCTCTTCGAGTTTCCACGTGGCTTCTTTAGCGTTGTGGTTCCTCCAAATTACCTTAACAGAAGGTATTACTTTATTTCTCAGAACTTGTTCTTTTCGGTCGACAATTTGAACAGGAATTTCTTCGTAAGATAAGTCTTTGTTGATTTGTAATCTTGTAGCCTTAAATTAAGCCACTCAAATTTGGCATTAGGGAGAACAACCAATTTTTGGTGGTCAAATCTTTCCTTCAGTTGTGTCCATAAAGACAGAGGATCTTTGACTGTTAAATACTAAGTCTTTAATCCTTCATCAATATGGTGACGAAGAAAAATTATGGCTTTTGCATTTTGTGCCGAAGTTGCTGTATTTCTTGATTCAATGGTCTTTTCTAACTCATTTGCACTAAGGTGCAATTCTGCATCAAGTGCCCAAGCCAAATAGTTGTCTATTTTTGCCAAGTTTTCCATTGTCTCAGTTGGTTAGAGTTTCGTGCTGATAACGTGTTATAAAACATTAGCAAAGTATAGAAAGATATTCTTATAATTGTTTCATAAGTTTAGAGAGAATAAGTAAGAGAAAAAGAGAGAGAAACTCTTCAGAGAAATTCTTATTCATTTTTCCTTTAGTAACATTCATTTATATAGGCAATGAAGAGGATGAGGTTCACGAGTGAGGAAGGAACGCAGGAGAAGAGAAGAAGGAGAGGGGGAGAGTCACTGGTTCCCTCCTCAGGAGGGAATCATATGTATAACAAAATGGGGGTTGTTTGGTATTGTTAGATAAATAGCTAAGCCTAATGCAAATCAGGGAAGATATTTGTGACGCCCCCAAAATAGGTATACATCACCCATCTTGAGTCGCCAAATACATGGTACAAAATTCAAATACAACTTAATTATACAACAGTTGTGTAAAATACGACAAAACATAATCTAAGAGTTTTAATAAGAATATTGTCATCTAGACAATTTCCACACTCAATGGAGTCCTCATTACATTTATTGTCACACTATTTTATAGAATAGTGAGGACTACTAAAACAACCATTTGGACCGTTAATCCGTTCCCCGACTCGTCCTAGCTATATTCTCATTTCCTGAAGAGAACAGTGAAAGAAAGGGTGAGCTCAACTAGCCCAGTAAGAAATATTATGACTAAGATAATGCAGAATAATTTATCGTTAGCCTTCAATAGTGTTAAACTGATAAAATATAACAAACATCAAGTTTAACTGCAGCGGAACAAGCAATCCATTAGAAGAATCAAGTAGAGAATAAAATCTACTATCTTCTATAATTTAAAAGGTTTTTCATCACTTTTATCGTTGAGACTCAGCTTAATAAATAAACCACATCATCCCTGCACTATGGCCAAGGATATTCATTAGTATCACGACCACAAATTTTCCATGCACTATGGGCCAAGGATATTCGTGTATTCATCAATGGTCATGATCATGCTAACAACTGCTCATCAATGCACTACGGCCAATGAGGACTTTTACCACATCATTTGTAACATTACGGTCATGATTATACCGAATAATCACTGGTCATAATCATACTAAGTCCATCTATGCACTACAGGCCACAGATGACTTTCAACATATTATAAACACGAGGATGATGACAATGATATAAGAATTCAATAAAACAAGTTCAAGGATAAATTTTTAAAGATTTATAATTTAATTTATCCAGAAATCAATAACGTCCAAATTGTCAACATGATACTATTTTGTGGAGTAAAATTCAAGAATGCTCGTAAGAATATTTCCATGAAAAGATCTTCGATGAAACGCAAATATCCGTGATATTCTACTAATTTCATGGAGTATAGAAGCCAAAACTTTAACCAACCGAGTATAATAAAATATATGAAATCGCAATCGGTTTTTTACTCCGCCATGCGGTAATCCACGCAGAATGGATCATTTCCATAATTTAATAAGGAATGAATACAAAGGATCATTCATCGTAATGCGGTAGTTACATATGTATGCATTATTCCAATGAATAATAATGAATGGAATAATGTAAGAATACACCATACATGCGTTAGATCACATGCATATGTTATTCCAATGTAATAATAAAGAGTGGAATAACAAAAAATTGACCCGGGCATGTGATAGGCAAGATGCAGACGAGGTTATTCAACAATGTAATAACAAAAGAATTCACCAGGAATGCGATAGACCACACAGAAAGGTTATTCCATTAGAATAATAAAGAATGGAATAACAACCCTTACGAGTATTGAAAGAAAATAACTCTCTTCATGAATACGAAAGAAATAATACCCCTTACCTTAAAAGAAACTGGATACTGGAATAGTGAGGTAGCAGACTTCTCTTCTTCTTTCTCTCTATAATTTCTCTCTATAATAATTGCTCTTGTGAGACTTAGTGAATTGGTGAGAATGAAAGAAGAATAAGCTTCTATTTATAGGAAAATATAGTTTCGATAATTGCACGTTTTGGGACTCGAAATATTACAGTATAATACCTTCCTCTTTTTTTTCATTTTTAATTTAGTCATGCATGTATTATCAAACTTGCACCACCTCCCCTAATAGTAAATAATGTGAATTAATAGTTCATTCATGTGACTTAATAGTATAATCATGTGAAAAAACTAATTACAATATAGTACCTTCATCTATATCTTCATTTTTAATTTAGTCATGCAAGTATTATCAATCTTGCACCACCTCCCCTAATAGTACATGAATGTGAATCAATAGTACACACATGTGAACAAATAGTTATAAGCATGTGAAATAATAGCAATTAATTGCTCATTTATCCGATTAATTACTCGATTGGTCAATATAACATCCAGACATCAATTATTATCGAAATAAATATCGATTTTCACTAACACTAATAATCCCAATACAATGGAACTATCAATTTCATCTTTAATCAACACAAACTTATTCATCATTAATATTATAACTCACAATATTTAACAACCGTGTCGCTCCTGTGAAAGAGGGGCATTCCGATAAGGATTTCTCCTTATTAGCGCCGCCACTAGGTGACCAAACCTCTCCTCGATGAACTTCTGACATTGTCAATATTGCAAATAATAATATGAATAACTTTGTCGTCTCAATTATTAATTTAATAATAATTAATATTATGCATATGATACTGTGACAATAATTGAATCAATAATATGAGAGATATGATGCAGCAATTACTGTAGTAATAATTGAGTATAACTGAGTGACTTCTCACGTAAGCATCAATAATCAATACCATGTGCTACTATGCAACCACGCGTATTATTGTACTTTTACCACCGGGTAGTTCAACAGTTTAACGGTAAAACTTTCGTCGTTATTTATATAAAAAGATAATTCTGTCATTTTCTAACTACGACAATACTTCCGTTGTGGGATTCCACCAATGATTGTGCCGTCGTACGAATATTCCCTGTTAAAACGAATATTCCCTGACCAATCGAATATTATATAACCACTTGTTTACTTTGCAAAATTTGTAAATAATACCCATAAATATAACATTATATCAAATCCACACCATAATATTCAAAAATATATTTCGAGAAAAAAATAATATTTATTCATAAAAGTTGGGGTCTTACAACCTCCCCTTCTTATGAAATTTCATCCTCGAAATTAGGGTGCGTACCTGGTATGTCGAAGAGGTGAGGATACCTTGATTTCATTTCAGATTCTAACTCCCAGGTCATTTCCTCAACATCGTGGTTTCTTCACAAAACTTTGACTTGAGGTATAACCTTGGAGCGTAGATCCTTCTTATCCAAGATTTTAACAGGTACCTCTTCATACGTTAAATCTTCCACTATCTCAGGTCTTTCACATATTTACGTAACATAGATATGTGAAAAACGTTATGAACACGAGACATACTTAACGGTAAGGTGAGTCTATAGGCCACAGTTCCTACTCGATCGAGGATTAAAAATGGGCCAATGAATCGAGGATTGAGCTTTTCTCTCATTCCAAATCTCGTAACTCCTTTCCATGGAGCAACACGTAACAACACATGATCTCCAATATTGAATTCCACGTCCTTTCGATGAAGATCGGCATAACTCTTCTGTCGATCTTGTGAGGTTTTTATACGTTGTCGGATCGTTTAAATCTTTTCCGTAGTCATACATACCAACTCCGGTCCCAACAATGTTGCTTCACCCACCTCATCCTAGTATACTGGAGAATGACACTTTCTTCCATACAACGCCTCAAATGGAGCCATGCCAATACTTGCTTGATAACTGTTGTTGTAGGAAAACTCCACCAATGGTAAGAACTTGTCCCAACTTCCCTTGAAGTCAAGGACACATAGTCTTAATAGATCTTCAAGAGTTAATAATCCTCTCCGACTGCCCGTCAATTTGAGGATGATATGCCAAACTAAATCGTAAATCTGCGCCAATAACTTTTTGTAAACTAACCCAAAATCTTGAAGTGAATCTTGGGTCTCGATTAGAAACTATGGATACTGGCATACCATGTAATCTTACAACCTCTTTTATGTACATACAAGCAAGAGGTTCAAGTGTATAATTTTCTCGTATAGGTAAGAAATGAGTAGACTTGGTCAATCTATCAACAATGACCCAAATTGCATCTATGCCTTGAAAAACATTGGGAAGACCAGTAACGAAATCCATGGTAATGTGCTCCCACTTCCATTCTGGAATTTCAAGTGGTTGCAATGGACCTTTTTGAACTTGATGCTCCGCCTTTACTCGTTGACAAGTTAGACACCTTGAGATAAACTCTGGGATCTCTCTCTTCATATTGCTCCACCAAAATGTATGTCGAAGATCACGATACATTTTGGTACTCCCAGGATGGATTATAAACGGTGTTTTGTGTGCCTCCATCATGATTTTATACTTTAAATCAGGGTCGTTAGGAACACAAAGTCTGGATTTGACTCGAAGTATTCCTTCTTCATCGATTCTAGCTTCCGGCATATCACCTTCTTGCACTTTCTTCCTCATACGCATCAGCTCCAGATCTGTAGCTAGAGCATATTTAACTTTATCGATTAAAGTCGGTTCAACTCGTATGTTAGCCATCATCACATGGGTCTCTGGAGTCTTTAACTCTATCTCTATCCTTTGCAAGTCATACAAAATGGGCCTTTGCGTTGACAATATCGCACTCGTACCCGCATATGATCTTCTACTCAATGCATCAGCTACTACGTTCGCTTTTCCAAGATGGTATTGAATGATATGATCGTAATCTTTCAATAACTCAAGCCATCGTCGTTGCCGTATGTTGAGTTCCTTTTGAGTGAAAAAATATTTGAGGCTTTTATGATCCGTATATATCTCCACCTTCTCTCCATACAGGTAATGCCTCCAAATCTTAAGCGCAAAAACGACAGCTGCCAACTCTAGATCATGAGTAGGATAATTCCTCTCATATTCTTTGAGTTATCGTGATGCATAGGCTATAACTTTCCCATGTTGCATGAGAACACATCCTAACTCTTTGCCTGAAGCATCACTATAGATGATAAATCCCTCCGAGCCAGATGGTATTTTCAGAACAGGTGCTTAAATAAGCCTCCTCTTGAGTTTTTGAAAACTTTTCTCACATTCCTCGCTCCAGCCGAACTTTGTATCTTTCCGAGTCAGCTGAGTTAATGGAGTAGCGATTCGAGAAAACCCTTCTACGAATCTCCGATAATAACCAGTTAAGCCGAGAAAGCTACGTACTTTGGTCATTGATTTAGGTTGCTCCTAGCTTTGAATAGCTTCAATCTTTGCCGGGTCAACAGATATTCCATGATTTAATACTACGTTCCCAATGAATGCTACTTCCTCAAGCCAGAACTCGCATTTTTTTAACTTGGCATAAAACTTGTTTTCACGAAGCTTTTGGAGTATCAGCCTCAAGTGTTGTTCATGCTCTTCACGGATTTTGGAATATATGAGGATGTCATCAATAAAGACGACCATAAAGTGATCCAAATATTCCTTGAATACTCGGTTCATCATATCCATGATGGCAACAGGAGCATTAGTCAATCCAAAAGACATGACTAGGAATTCGTAATGCCCGTACCGAGTTCTAAAAGTCGTCTTCGAAATGTCATCGGTTCTAATCTTTAACGGATGATATCCGGAACAAAGATCGATCTTTGAAAAGAATTTGGCTCCTTGCAACTTGTTAAACAGATCATCAATGCGAGGCAACGTGTACCTATTTTTGATGGTGACATGATTCAACTCCCGATAATCAATACAAAGTCGCATACTTCCATCTTTCTTCTTCACGAATAGAACAGGAGCACCCCAAGGAGACGTACTAGGACAAATGAAACCGATGTCTAACAATTCATGTAGTTGGGTTTTTAACTCCTGAAGTTCAATAGGAGCCATTCGATATGGAGCTTTGGTAATGGGTTTTGTACCGGGTTCAAGGTTGATACCAAAATCGATTTCACCCTCCGGGGGTAGGCCAGGAAGTTCTTCGGGGAATACGTCAGGAAATTTATTAACAATAGAAATATCTTTCAAATCTGACGTATTTTTGTTTAAATCTGTGACATGAGCTAAGAAAGCTTGACATCCGTTTTTCAATAAACGAATAGCTTTATGGCTTGAGATGACCGTGATTGATTTTAATGGTTTAGTCACTTGAATTTGCATAATAGGTTGATTAGGAATATGAAAGCTAACAACCTTACGAAAATAATCAATTTTAGCATGATGAGTAGTTAACCAATCAATCCCTAGAATCACGTCAAATGCAAGTATTTTTAAGGAGATAAGATCGACAGGTAACGTGCGGTTACCGATTTGAATCAAACAAGACTTATAAACAGCGGATGTAATGAAGGTTTATCCTAATGGAGTTTCAATAAATAAGTCAAAGTCTAATTTCTCTGGAGTCAAATTTAAACGTTGAGCGCAAGTAGGAGAAATAAAAGAATGGGTAGAACCGGTATCAAATAAGGTATAGACTTCATTAGAGTTTATGATAAGCTTACCCGTGATGACCTCGTTCGAATTTCTTGCTTTTTGGGAGGTCACGGCAAACGCTCTCCCTTGAACTACCGATTTTGACTTTTTTGGGACGGCCTTTGGTGCCTCCATCACAACTGGACTTGTCTTCGGTGCACAAAAAAATTGGGCTAGGTGACCTTCTCTTCCACAATTATAATACGCTTTGGAATGCATAGCGCAGTTTGGACTGATGTGTCCCTCCTTTCCGCATTTGAAGCATATGATAGGTGGTCATTCTCCTTCCTTAACAATGGGTGCTGGTGCTGACGTCTTTCCATCATTGTTGAACCTCCTCTTCTTGAAATGTCAACTCTTATTGTCTTGACCATGATTACCACCGAAGTGGTTACCATTTATGGCATGTTGATTCCCTCCACATTTATTGTCACCGCTTCGATGACTGCTACCACTGGTATTATCATTTTGTCGGCTGCTTTTTCTTGGTTGGGTTGACTCTTTATCGCGCTCCAATAACTGATCCCTATTCACAACATCTGAATACAAACACAGTTTATGAGAGATAAGGTATTGACGTATCTCGGGTTTCAAACCTCTTAGAAACATTCGCGTCATTCTCTCTTCATTATCAACTAAGTGAGACGTAAACCGGGACAACTCGGCAAACTTAGTTTCGTACTGCAACACGGTCATATTGTTCTGCTCCAACTTGATGAACTCTACCTCTTTTATGTGACGAATACTTTCGGGAAAGTACTTGTCGTTGAATAGTTCTTGGAACTTCTCCCAAGACATCTTCAGAGCGGCAGGTTGAGTACGTTTTACCGATTTCCACCAGTAATCTGCCTCTCCTCGTAGCATAAAGGTGGCAAAGGGAACCTTTTGCTCCTCGGAGCATCCCAAGACATAAAATATCTTGGTGATCTGCTTTATCCACGCTTTCGTCTTAAGTGGTTTTGGCTCTCCAATAAACTCCGGTGGTCCCAGCTCCTTGAACTATTTAGCGGTGACCGTCCGAGAGTTTTCAGTGTTTCCACCTACATTTTGGACAGGAGCCGCTCTCGCCTGATGTTGCATGAATTGCATAAAGCCTCTGAACATTCCATCGTTCATCATTTGGTCGAGTTGTTGTTGTGCATGAGGATTGTCGCCTTCCGATGCACATTATCCTCGATTAATTATTGATCCGTGGAGACTCAACGGTCTCCTCGTGCTCCATTGCTATTCTCAACATTCTCTGGATGTCATTTTCAAATCTTCGCCACAAAACAAGGGTTAATTGACATACAACATATTATCCCTATACTCGAATTTCCAATTAAATACCAAATAAACTTAGGTAGGTCATACTAGCGAAGAATTCCCGTCTCTCCCTCCTAGTTCTAGTCTCACATCTTAGCCAGGGATCATATCCTTAAGCTTTGATACCAACTGTAACGCCCCCAAAATAGGTATACATCACCCATCTTGAGTCGCCAAAATACATGGTACAAAATTCAAATACAACTTAATTATACAACGATGTAAAAATACGACAAAACATAATCTAAGAGTTTTAATAAGAATATTGTCATCTAGACAATATCCATACTCAATGGAGTCCTCATTACATTTATTGTCACACTATTTTATAGAATAGTGAGGACTACTAAAATAACCATTTGGACCGTCAATCCGTTCCCCGACTCGTCCCAGCTATATTCTCATTTCCTGAAAAGAACAGTGATAAAAAGGGTGAGTTCAACTAGCCAAGTAAGAAATATTATGACTAAGATAATGCAGAATAATTTATCGTTAGCCTTCAACCGTGTTAAACTGATAAAATATTACAAACATCAAGTTTAACTGTAGCGGAACAAGCAATCCATTAGAAGAGTCAAGTAGAGAATAAAATCTATTATCTTCTATGATTTAAAAGGTTTTTCATCACTTTTATCGCTGAGACTCAGCTTAATAAATAAACCACATCATCCCTGCACTACGGCCAAGGATATTCATTAGTATCACGACCACAAATTTTCCATGCACTACGGGCCAAGGATATTCGTGTATTCATCAATGGTCATGATTATACCAACAACTGTCCATCAATGCACTACGGCTAATGAGGACTTTTACCACATCATTTGTAACATACGGTCATGATTATACCAAATAATCCCTAGTCATAATCATACCAAGTCCATCTATGCACTACATGCCACAGATGACTTTAAACATATTATAAACATGAGGATGATGATAATGATATAAGAATTCAATAAAACAAGTTCAAGGATAAATTTTTAAAGATTTATAATTTAATTTATCCAGAAATCAATAACATCCAAATTGTCAACATGATATTGTTTTGTGGAGTAAAATTCAAGAATGCTCTGAAGAATATTTTCATGAAAAGATACTGGATGAAGCGCAAATATCCAGGATATTCTACTAATTTCATGGAGTATATAAGCCAAAACTTTAACCAACTGAGTATAATAGAATATATGAAACTGCAAATGGATTTTTATCCGCTATGCGGTAATCCACGTAGACAGATCATTTTCACAATTTAATAAGGAATGAATACAAAGGATCATTCACCATGCATGCGGTAGTTCACATAGACAGGTTATTCCAACAGAATAATAAAGAATGAAATAACAAAAGAATTCACCATGCATGCGATAGACCGCACAGATAGGTTATTCCAACAGAATAATAAAGAATGGAATAACAATAGAATTCACCAGGCATGCGATAAACTGCACAGACAGGTTATTCCAACAAAATAATAAAGAATGGAATAACAAAAGAATTCACCAGGCATGCGATAGACCGCACATACAGGTTATTCCAACAGAATAATAAAGAATGGAATAACAACCCTTACGAGTATTGAAAGTGTAAGACCCCAACTTTTATGAATAAAGATGAATTTTCTATAAATATCATTTTTGAATATTATGGAATGAATTTGATATAATGTTATAGTTGTGGGTAATATTTATAAATTTTGCAAAGTACGCAAGTTGTTATATAATATTCGATTGGTCGGGAAATATTCGCTTTAACAGGAATATTCGTATAACCAAGACAATCATTGGTGGACCCTACTAACGAAATTATTGTCGGATTGAGAAAACGACAAAAATACTTTATGAAAATAATGGTCAAGTTTTACTGTTAATCTGTTGAAACACCCAAAGTGTTAAAAGTACAATAATACTCGTAGTTGCATAATCGCATTACCAGTATTGATTATTGATGCTTACGTGAGAAGTCACTCGGTTTTGTTCAATTATTATTACGATAATTGTTGCATAAGTATCTCACGTTATTTGATTCAATTATTGTCAATATTTTATAATCAATAATTGAGATGACAAAGTTATTAATATTATTATTTGCAATATTAACGATGTCAAGAAGTTCTGTCAAGGAGAGGTTTGGTCACCTAATTGCGCTCCAATAGGGAGAAATTCTTATTGGAAATCCCCCTCTTTCCTGGGAACGACCTGGTCGATTAATATTGTGAATTATAATAATGATGATAAATGTTGTTAAAAATATTGAGGAGATTTGTATGAAGTATTTGTTGTCATTTTTCGCGTAATTTATGGACCCCATTTACCCATTTTTCAAAATAATTGGTAGAAATTTAATTAAATATAATGGGACCTATCTATGATTATGACATGTTGGTGGGAGGGGAACATATGGGGCCCACAGGGGAGAAAATGAATTTAAAGGAAAAAAATCTAGCAAGTGGTTACGGGTGGGAGTAAGAATTCAAATAACATGTGTTATATTTATTATATATATATATGTATTATTTTAGTTTTATTTGTATTAGATAGTTGATTTCTTTTCAATAAACCAAAGGTGGTGTATGATGGCCGTAAGTCCTTGAATTATTCATCTGTGAATTTTCCTTACACAGTGCCCCTTCAATTCTTCTATAAATAGGATGCTTAGTTAGAATTGAAAACACACCAGAAATTCAGAAAATTCTCTACTATAATCTTGAGCGTATTTCTTTAGAGTTTTAAGAAAGCTTTGAGCGTAGTGCAAGTTTTCTTTGAGTATATCCTCACCTACCAAATCAAAATACTCTTCTTTTACTTGTAGAAGGGTATTATTTCTTTTGTATTTATGAAGAGAACTTTTGTTATTCCATTCTTTATTATTCTGCTGGAATAACCAGTATACGCGGACTACCCTATACTTGGTGACATTCTTCTAATATTCCGTCTTTATTATTATTCTGTTGAATATCCAAATTGCATGCGTTTTTACGCCGGACCTAGTTCCGCCTTTATTATTATTCTTGGAATGTCACATTCGCGTGCGCTTACGCCGCACTGGTTCCGCTCTTTATTATTATTCTGTTGGAATATCCTCGTTCATGCGTGCGTTTTACTTTAACCGATCCGCCTTTATTATTCTGTTGGAACATCCTCGCTTGCAAGCGAATTTCGCCGACACGGATTCTCATTACTTATTATTACGTTGGAATAACTTTTGTCATGTCAGTACCACACATGTATGGTGATTTTTGTTATTCCATTCGTTATTATACTCGGTTGGTTAAAGTTTTGACTTCTATACTCCATGAAATTAGTGGAATATCCTTGATATTTAAGCTTCATCCAAATCTCTTTCATGAAAATATTTTCCCGAGCATTCTTGAATTTTACTCTACAAAGCAATATCGTGTTGACAATTTGGGCGTTATTAGTTCTGGATAAATTAATTCTTGAACTTGTTTTATTGAATTCTTATATCATTGTCATCATCCTCATGTTTATATTATGTTGAAAGTCATCTGTGGCCTGTAGTGCATAGATGGACTTGGTATGATTATGACCAGGGATTAATCGGTGTAATCATAACCGTAATGTTACAAAGGATGTGGAAAAAGTCCTCATTGACTTGTAGTGCATTGATGGACAGTTGTTGGTATGATCATGACCATTGATGAATACACGAATATCCTTGCCTGTGGTGCATGGATATTTTGTGGTTGTGATACTAATGAATATCCTTGGCCGTAGTGCAGAGATGATGTGGATTATTTATTAAGCTGAGTCTCAGCGATAAAAGTCATGAAAAAACCTTTTAAATCATAAAAGATAGTAGATTTTATTCTCTGCTTGACTCTTCTAATGGATTTCTTGTTCCGCTGCAGTTAAACTTAATGTTTGTTATATTTTATCAGTTTAACACTGTTAAAGGCTAATGATAATTTATTCTGCATTATCTTAGTCATAATATTTCTTAGTGGGCTAGTTGAGCTCACCCTTTTGCTTTCATTGTTCTCTTGTGAAATGAGAACGTAGTAGGGACTAGTCGGGAACAGAGTGATGGTCCGAGATAATAGCATTAGTAGTCCTCACTATTCTATGAAATAGTGTGATAATAAATGTAATGAGGACCCCATTGAGTTTGTATATTGTCTAGATGACAATATTTGTATTAAAACTCACAAAGATATGTTTAGTCGTATTTTACACGAATTGTTGTATAATTAAGTTGTATTTGAATCTTGTACCATGTATTTGGCGACTCAGAATAGGTGATGTATACCGATTTTGGGGGCGTCACAGAAAGAAAATAACTCTCTTCATGAATACGAAAGAAATAATACCCCTTACCTTAGAAGAAACTGGATACTGGAATAGTGAGGTAGCAGATTTCTCTTCTTCTTTCTCTCTATAGTAATTGCTCTTGTGAGATTTAGTGAATTGGTGAGAATGAAAGAAGAATGAGATTCTATTTATAGGAAAATATAGTTTTGATAATTGCACGTTTTGGGGCTCAAAATATTACAGTATAATACCTTCCTCTTTTTCTTCATTTTTAATTTAGTCCTGCAAGTATTATCAAACTTGCATCACCTCCCCTAATAGTAAATAATGTGAATTAATAGTTCATTCACGTGACTTAATAGTATAATCATGTGAAAAAACTAATTACAGTATAGTACCTCCATCTATACCTCCATTTTTAATTTAGTCATGCAAGTATTATCAATCTTGCACCACCTCCCCTAATAGTACATGAATGTGAATCAATAGTACACACATGTGAACAAATAGTTATAAGCATGTGAAATAATAGCAATTAATTGCTCATTTATCCGATTAATTACCCGATTGGTCAATATAACCTCCAGACATCAATTATTATCGAAATAAATGTCGATTTCCACTAACACTAATAATCCCAACACAATGGAACTATCAATTTCATCTTTAATCAACACAAACTTATTCATCATTAATATTATAACTCACAATATTTAACAACCAGGTCGTTCCCAGGAAAAAGGGGGCATTCCGATAAAGATTTCTCCTTATTGGCGCGCAATTAGGTGACCAAACCTCTCCTTGACATAACTTCTAGACAATGTCAATATTGCAAATAATAATATGAATAACTTTGTCGTCTCAATTATTAATTTAATAATAATAAATATTATGCAGATGATACTGTGACAATAATTGAATCAATAATATGAGGGATATGATGCATCAATTACTGTAGCAATAATTGAGTATAACTGAGTGACTTCTCACGTAAACATCAATAATCAATACCGCGCGTCTACTACGCAACCACGCTGTAGACATCGTATTTTTTTACCAATTGGGTAGTTCAATAGTTTAACGGTAAAACTTTCACATTTTTTTTTTATAAAAGATAATTACGTCATTTTCTAACTACTGAAAATACTTCTATTGTGGGGGTCCACTAATGATTGTGCTTGGTCGTCTTTAATATTCCCCGTTAAAACGAATATTCCCCGACCAATCGAATATTATATAACCATTTACTTACTTTGCAAAATTTGTAAATAACACCCACAACTATAACATTATATCAAATCCACAACATAATATTCAAAAATATATTTCGAGAAAAATTAATATTTATTCATATAAGTTGGGGTCTTACAATATTTTTTCCCAACCAATCCCCACTTGTCCATTTTAGAAGAGATAGAGAGAGAGAGAGAACTTTTCAAAAAGATGAAGAAGGAAATAAACTAAGAAGGGTATGTTTTAATTTATACTTTGATTTTCATATATGGTTATTAAGTGTTATGAAATTTATGAAAAGGGGAAATGTTATACTTATTTGTGATGGATTAAACTTGTATAAACAAGAATCAAATAAGAGAAATCAAGAAATTAAATGAAAAGTAAAATTTGAAAATTTTAGAAAACCTAGTTTGCTACTTATTTTTTGTAAAATCTATATCTTGTGATATATAAGGAATTTAAATGTGATATTTATGTCTAAAAATAGCTATGTAAGTCAACTACGCACAGAATCAAGAATCACTCAATAATTTTGAGTAGATGATTTATAGTGATTTTTTGAGTCAGACTGATTCGGAGAAAAACTCTATTGTGTGAGTTATATCTCTTAATCCGACCGTTGGATTGTTACAATTTTTGGATATGTTATGTTGGGAGATTGCATATTTAAATTTGATGTTGAAAGTAAATAGTCATGATTATATGTAAAGTCCTTCAAGGAATATATGTACTAGGACTTAGTGATAGATCAAAATTGTTAAGTTGATCTGAGCTTTTAATGTTCATCATTCTATAAATGAATGTATAGATGAATTGATCAAAGTTGTTAGGTTGATCTATATCTTGAGATGTAATAGATAGGCTTCAACAGAATCGTAGTCTATCGAGCTGATCAAGAGATTGCAGAAGTCAAGGAAGAATCGTAGAGCATCGAGAAACGTAGTGTGTCTGCTTTGAAGGGCCTCTCCCGAAATCGTAGAGTGGTCCAAATGCCTGTCGAGCCAACTCAGAGATCGTAGTGTGCTCTCGGAAGCGTAGAGTCTGCAAGCCAAGCAAGTGAAGATCGTAGTGTGCCTGTAATTAAGAGAAATCGTAGTGTTCTCGTTTGCTAGTATCAGATCAAGTATCAAGGTGGCAAGACACCACGATCAGAATCGTAGAGCTTCATCTGTCTGTGTCAGAAGCATTAAGCCCTGTCCATTTGTTCAAAGAATAAGTTGCAACAAATATGGAATGGGTTATAAACGTTGAAGTCCTCGGGAGTCCTAATGACACAACAATCATCCTTTGTATGTAACAAAGAAACGTATTGAAGAAGCTAAGGAAAGGACTATGGGTCAATAGAAAACACCTTTTCAGGTGTTAGGTGAGACACAGTCTGCTGTGTCAGAGGGCCAGCTTGCAAATCAGAAGTTATGCAAAAAGTCTCCATCAAAGCTCAGAAATGTCAAACACATTTAATGCTTCAACGAATACATTTTCAAAGACCTCATATATGCAAAACATCAGCAGATGATACAAGTAAGCAAGCATTGAACAAAAACGCTAAAGAACACTCAACGCTCAACTCTACGATCTGAAAGAGAAAGTTTGCTTAGCTACTCATTTCTTTCGAACATAAGCTTAACAGTAACTGGGTAGCACCACACAAGAACTCAACTACCATCAAGTGAAGTAAGAAGTTCCAAGTTAGAAGGACTTGAAGAGTTCTAAGTGAACTGTGAAGTACCAAGTCTGCTGGACTTGAAGAGTTCAAAAGAGAACTAAGAAGTTCCAAGACTGCTGGTCTTAAAGGAATCTGTGAGATTCAGAAAGTGTAAAGATATCCTTAGTGGATTTCATACTCGAGGAGTAGAAGAGTGGACTAGGAGCATTAAGTGCTCTGAACCACTTAAAATTGTTGTGTCTCTTACATCCTTTCTATAACTGCTTAACACTCATCAACTGGTTATATCTTAAAGGGAAACAAAATAACTCACAATTCTGCTGTGTTTAAGTCATTATCAAAACTAACAAGTATTTCGAAAAAGAATTTAAAATATCTATTCAACCCCCCCCCCTTCTAGATAACTATCGTGCCTCTAGGAACTAACAATTGGTATCAAAGCAGGTTCTATCAAATAGCCTACAAAACTTAAGTAGATCCAATGGCACATCTGATAAGCGAATCAAAGACTGGAGGAGGCAGCAAGCCACCTATGTGCAACAAAGACAAATTCGCCAACTGGAAAGTTTGTATGCAAGCATACATGGATTCAATAGATGAAGATCTATTTGAAATTGTTCAGAATGGGCCCTACGTTCCTACAAAGCTTGCACCAACTACAGACGACCCAAACAGAATTCAAATCAAGGTCAAAGAAGAATGAACAAACAACGAAAAGAAAGCTATTCAACTTGAAAAAAAGGCCAAGAACATTTGTTCCAATCTTTAGAAGATGATCTGTTTGAGAATGTGGTCAATAGCAAAAAAGAAAAGGAAGTATAAGAAGCATTACTCATCATGCATGAAGGAATAGAAGAAGTCAGAGAAATAAGCAATCTCTCCTAACTCAGCAATATGAAATGTTTGCACATGTTCAAGGAGAAAATGTCACTTCCACCTACGAAAGATTCAATGTACTGCTCAACTCTCTCCGAGCCTATGGAAAGATCTATCCAAATTAGGATCTAATCATAAAGTTCATGAGAGCTTTACCTATCAAGTGGGATGCCAAAACCACTGCCATCAGAGAATCAAAGAATCTCCATGAAATGACTGTTTAACAGTTATATGGCAACCTTCTTACGTATGAATTGGAACTGACTCAAAGAGAAGAAACTTTATCTGAAGGAAGAAAGAGGGATAAAGGGGTGGCTCTTAAAGAAACTGACAACATCTCCAAAGCCAATACTGAAAATGACTCTGACTACGATGAAGATGATGATGAGGACTTTGCAATGCTGGTGAGAAGACTCAGAAGGTTCATGCGTCAAGGCAGAATAAACAAACCAAAGAAAGTCAACAACTATGTAGCCAGGAGGAGATAAATGACCTATGCTACAACTGCAAGAAGCCTGTCCATTTCATTGCAAACAGCAACAAACCTCTTAGAAAAGAACTGAAGAAGAAATCAAATTCAAAGAAAGAATTCATAGGCAACAAAAGACCTCAGAAGAAAGATAAAGGTCTTGTGGCTGGAGGATTGTGGAGTGACTCAGACAACGACTAAACTCCTGAATCTAAAGATGATGAAGATCCTAAAATGGCAAATCTTTGCCTGATTGCCAAACATGCAAAGGATAAGAAGAGCTCTGACATTCATGAAGTAAGTATAGATGAGGTATTTGACTTTAGCTCTCCTGATGTAGACATTGATGATTTAAGAACTGCAGTACATGGCATAACATCTGATCTACATCAATACATGAAATGGTTCAGAGTTCTGTCCAAATATTATTCTCTTTTTTCAGAAGGAGAAAGAGAAAGTTCAGGAAGAACTGGAAACAACCCTTCTAAGTACTGACTCTCTCTAAGTTTGAAGCTGAGAATAAGCTCTTAAAACAGACCAATGAACTTAATGCACAAAGAGATTCAAGTCTAACCTCTAATATTGAGGAACTAGAAAGGACAATATCTACATGGAATAAATCCTCTTCATCCATGGACTCCCTGATCTCCAGTCAGAGAAGTGCTTCTGACAGAACAGGTTTATGTTTTGGGGAATCCACTTCAGAACCATATGTGGAAAAGATAAAGGAAACTAGCACTAGTAATGCTTCAAGTTTTAGTAGAAGCATTACATTTATGAAATCCTCACAAAAGGAAGAACCAGTCCAACCCTGCTCTTCTGATCCAATCCATATTCCAAGGAATAAAGGATCCCATGCTGGCCTAGGTTTCAGAAAAGAGAAGAGTACCTTAGTCACTGCTTTCCAACCTCGAAGGATTATAGAGTCGAGTAAAATTAACTCCACGAACCAACTAGGAAGGAACAGTAGAAGCAAGCTTCACTCCTCACAAATCATGAAACACAAGGACACATGGAAGAAAGAGAACCAGTATAAAGGAAGGATGGTTGAGAATCCACATATGTCTAAATGGAGGAAGAATCCACATACACACACAAGCATGCATCATATTAGAGGTTTTGTTTGTAATAAGGTTGGTCATAAGGCTGCAATATGCTATCATAATCATATGCATGTGAGACCCAAAATCAAGCAGATTTGGGTTCCCAAGGGTACTAACAAAGTAGGACCTATGCAAGTATGGGTACCAAAATGAAAGTTTAAATATTACCACAGGAACAGAGCTCCACGATCACAACCTGGTATCTGGACAGTGGATGCTCAAGGCACATGACAGGGAACAAAGCCCTTTTGTCTAACTACATAGAGAAGGAGGGTCCTTCAGTCATCTTCGAAGACAATGGCTCTGGCAAGACAAGAGGATATGGCTCAGCTGGGAATGGTGCAGTGTCCTTTAGTAAAGTGGCCTATGTGGAAGGATTACAACATAATCTTCTGAGCATAAGTCAACTCTGCGACAAGGGTTATCAAGTCACCTTCCTCAACAATCAATGTTAAGTCAGAGATCTGAAGACATCCTCTATAAAGCTGACCGGAACAAGAGAAGGAAATGTCTACACTATCAATCTTTGTCAACTAAGCTCGGACGAAACGATATGCTTTCTGGCTAAAGCATATGAGAAAATGAGTTGGTTATAACATAGGAGACTGTCTCATCTTAACTTCAAAAGCATGTCTAAATTGGCTTCCAAGGATCTAGTAGTGGGCTTACCCAAATTCAGTTTCGTCAAAGAAAGACCATGCAATGTCTGTTAACTTGGAAAACAGACCAGAAGCTCATTCAAGAGCAAAACTATCAACTCAATTGACAAGCCTCTGCAGCTGCTTCACATGGATCTATTTGGGCCAATTCCAACAACAAGCCTTGGAGGGAAGAGATACTCTCTGGTCATGGTGGATGACTACACCAGATTCACATGGGTGTTCTTTTTAAACTCAAAAGATGAAATGAGCTCCACACTAATCAAGATGTTCAGACTGGTGATGAACGAGAAAGGGGAGAAAATCAAGGCTATATGAAGTGATCATGGCAGAGAATTCGACTTCTCTGAGATGGACCAGTTCTGCACAGACAATGGCATCAATCACAACTTCTCAGCTCCATGAACTCCTCAACAAAATGGAGTAGCTAAGAGAAAGAACATAACGTTGATAGAGGCTGGAAGAACTCTACTAGCAGCAGCCCATCTGCTTGAATACTTACGGCGGTAGCTATCAACGCTTGCATGCTACACTCGTAATGGGATCGCTTCATACACTCTACGATAAAGAAAACTCCCTTCAAACTATGAAAAGGAAGAAAGCCGAATGTCAGCTACTTTCATGTATTCAGTTGTGCATGCTACTTTCTCAACAATGGGAAATAATATCTAACAAAGTTCCAACCCAAGCCAGACGAAGGAACCTTTCTTGGATATGCCACAGATAGTAAGGCCTATAGAGTGTTCAACAAGAAAACGCTGAGTGTTAAAGTCTCGATTCACATCATCTTTGATGAAATAGACTTGGACAACACAGTGTCTCAAGACACTACGAACTACAGTTCAGACACTATGAACGAGGTCGTCGAGCTCAACACCACGATCGTAGTTCCAGACAATGAAATCATCGAGCAAAGAAATGAGATCGTAGAGAGGACTACACAAGACAACGAACCTCCACATCAAGAAGCAAAAATTGATCTTGAAGGTCTCAGACAAGAAGGAATCAGGATAGATGTTCCAACAGGAAATAGATGGGCAAAATATCACACTCAAGACATAATCATTGGAGATCCAAATGCAAGAGTCAATACAAGAGCTGCCACCCATAATGAGTGTTTCTATCTGAGCTTTCTATCACAAATGGAACCAAGAAAATAGAAGATGCTATGGAAGACTCAAGTTGGATAGAAGCCATGCAAGAAGAACTAAATCAATTTGAAATAAACAAAGTGTGGAGATTAGTTCCAAGACCAAGAAACCATCCAGTCATTGGCACCAAGTGGGTCTTCAGAAATAAGATGGATGAAGATGGAGTAATAAAAAGGAATAAAGCAACACTAGTGGCCAAAGGTTACTCTCAAGAAGAAGGCATTGACTACGACGAGACCTTTGCACCTGTTGCCAGACTAGAAGCCATCAGAATATTCCTTGCTTTTGCTCTTCACATGAAATTCAAAGTATTTCAGATGGATGTCAAAAGTGCATTCCTGAATGGTGAACTTCAAGAAGAAGTATACGTATAGCAACTTCCATGTTTCATTAATCCAACTCTATTTAATTATGTCTATAGATTAGACAAAGCCTTATATGGTCTTAAACAAGCACCTAGAGCATAATATGAAACACTAACTAACTTTCTCATTGAAAATGGGTTCACAAGAGGTAGAGTAGATACCACATTATTTTTTAGAAAGCATAAAAACAAAGTCTTATTAGTTCAAATATATGTTGATGACATTATCTTTGGCTCTACTAACAAAAAATTATGTAAGAGATTTGCCAAGCTTATGTAGAGCAAGTTTGAAATGAGCATGATGGGTGAGTTGAACTTCTTCCTTGGACTGCAAGTAAAGCAGACTGATGAAAGAATCTTCATAAACCAAGCCAAGTACATTAAAGACTTACTTAAAAAGTATGGCATAGAATCAACCTCTCCTATGAAAACCCCAATAGCTCCAGCAACCAAGCTTAACAAAGATGAAAAAGGTAAAAGTATTGATATAACTCAATACAGAGGTATGGTTGGCTCTCTTCTATATCTAACTGCCAGTAGACCAAACATAATGTTTGCAACAAGCATTTGTGCGAGATTTCAAGCTAATCCTAAGGAGTCACACTTAATTGCAGTAAAAAGGATTTTCAGGTATCTCAAGGGTACACCTCATTTGTGACTTTGGTATCCTAAGGAGTCCTCCTTTGAACTAATAGGATATACAGATGCTGACTTTGCAGGTTGTAAAATAGATAGAAAAAGTACCAGTGGCACCTGTCATTTGCTAGGAAATAGACTTGTGTCCTGGTTTAGCAAGAAGCAAAATGCATACCTCTACTTCAACCTGCAGAAGTTTAATACATTCTTCACGGCAAATTATGTGGTTTCAATCTTATGGATGAAAAATTAACTAGCAGAATATGGGTTTGATTTCAAATCTATACATGTTCATTGTGATAACACAAGTGCCATAGCAATAACACACAATCCTGTCAAGCATTCTAGGACTAAGCATATAAAAAAAGATATCATTTTATTAGGGATCATGTACAAAATGGAACCATATCCTTACAATATATCCTTACTGAAAATCAACTTGTTGATGTCTTTACAAAGCCTCTAGATGAATCCAGATTTAATAAATTGATAAGTGAGTTAGGTATGCTAAATCTACAACCATAAAATCTATGCTCTAGTTTATGCTAACCATGCAGATATAAAGGCTATGTTCAAAATTGTAGAAATAACTAAAGAAAGTCCACGATCGTAGAGCTGTCTTGACATGAAGGACCACGATAGTAGAGCCTCCTCGACATGACAAAGAAGCATTCTGTGATGACAACATCTCCAATAAATTCAAACAATCTTTCTGTCAAGCGCCTCAAGGACAAACTTGATCCTTAGATCCCTCTAAGAGATTGGCCCTTCCTGAGCTACCTTGATTCGGAAGGAATGCTAAGTCAAAATTTATCACAAGGACCAGGGCAGACAACGATCGTAGAGCAATTGCAACAGTGGACTCAATGATCTCCGTGCAAACTCAACAATCGTAAAGACTACCTCAACGACTATAGTGCTACCTCGACGATCGTAGTCATCCCAAAGAATACATTAGCTCTGGAGGAGCTAAGGGCAAACCAATATTTTCCACACAAGTTAAAATAGTGGAGCCAAGCCGAACTTAACACTTGTCCCACTAAGAAGATCTAGAGGAGGGAAGTTACAAGTATAGTTTGAAAATATCTTTTTTAAATCAGAAGTTCAAAAAGCTCATTCCTCTTTCTCCCCCTCTCTCTCTACAAGCAGAAACGCTAGCTTTTTAAAAAGCTCAATCAACCTCAGTACAAAGATATCCATGGCGGCTTCAAATGTTATTACTAGTTACAGACTGTGCTTCGACGAGTTCAAGACAGCTGACTCTCAATTCCATAAGATTCTGGCTCTATTGAAGAAAGCTTGTCTTGAAGAGACTCTGGGTACCAACACGTGGATCTACCCTAAGCTGGTATAAAAGTTCTACAGAAATGGAACGTTTAAGAACGATGTAATCACCACAAGGGTCAAGGACGTGGATATTAAACTCAAAGCTGAGGATATAAACCTAGCCCTAGGTTTCAAATCGAAGGGATTTCCATTTATGGAGGGCATCGATTTTCATGAAGGACTGAAGAAGATGCATCACAAGAAGTTTTCGACTGTCAAATGGTACAAAAAGAAAGAGTTTCCCCAAAGGTATGAGTTTTTGGCTGACATTGTTAGGAAATGCATATGTTGCAAGAGCTCTAGCCATGATTCTGTGAATGAAGTGCAACTTAAGCTCATGACAGCAATCAATTGTGGGATTCAACTCAACTATGGAGCCCTACTCATCGACTGGATTAGGAAATGGATACTCAGTTTGAAGATGTCAAAGAGCTCTGGAAAGATGCTCTACGGGAGATTCATAAGCATCATCCTATAGTCAACACTGGGTGATAAGATTGGGGATAATGAAGGAGAATCCATCAATCCCAACAGAAGGATGACCCAACAACTATTTGAGAACTGGAAAAGAAATCCAGCAGAAAATGTAAGGATGATGTCTGAGTCCAGTGGAAGAACTGTGATGTAAAAGAGTCTGGGGTACCAGGAAACATGTCAGTTTTAAAGGAAACTAAAGAAGAAGAAGAAGTAATCAACAAGGAAGAACCCATTGCTTTAATCAGAAAAAGCGAGGGTAAGAGAAAAATAAAGGTTCAAATGGCAGAAGAGTCTCAAGGCTCAACTACTGATGCACTTCAAGAGTGTTCTGGCACTGAAACTCTGAGGAATTTGAAGAGGAAAGAACAACAGTCTGAGGATGATGAAGATAGAGCTACCATCTCTCAACTGCTTACGAAGGGTAAACGCAGCAACAAACCAAAGAAGTCTTCCTCTTCGATCGTAGAGTCCAGACTTGACCCCACTCTAAAAGAGGATGCTGCAATAACTTCTCAGCCTGGTCAACCTTTCAGAGCTGAAGCTAAAGAAAGTGTTGAGGCTGTGGTTCAGCCTAAGAAGGCAAAGAGAAAACTGGTCAAGAAGTACATCATTGTCAATGAAGGAGTGCTAAAAGAAGAAGACGGAAGGAGATATGCTGAGAAAGGGTTACCCAAAGCTAAAGAAGAGTTACCTGAAGTTGAGAATGAGCTACCCGAAGCCAGTAAGGAGAATATAGCTCAAGTTGAGGGGGAGATCCCTAAAGCTCTTACACTAGAAAGTGCTCCAGCTGAGGGGGAGCTGCTTGAAATTCAGATGGATGATCGAGTTGAGGGGGAGCCTCATGAAGTCCCTAAGTCAGAAGAGGCTGCAGCTGAGGAGGAATTAATTGCCAAGAGATCATCATGAATCTACCTCAGTCCCTTAAGAGATTCTAGCTTCAGAAACTGTAGAAATGGAAATGAGTGAAGCTATGGAGGATGAGAGAGCAGAAGAGCAAAGAAGTCAAGTGGAGATAATTGATGTAGTAGAATATTCACATGAAGACAGTGAAGAAGAAACGAATGATGAAGTTGAGATTATAGCTGTGGGTTGTGATGGTTATAGGAGAGCCAACTAAAATAACCTGTTCTCCTATCCACCAATGATGCCTTTTCATAGAGCCCAAATTCTCAATTCCTGGGATCACATGTTCTGGACCTTCAAAGCCTATCCAGCAATCTCGGTGCTAGCTCATGGATTCCCAGACAACCTCAACTTTACCCGAAAAGCTGATCACCAATGGCCCTTCTTCAGGAATTGGGCATGAGGTACAAACTATTCCCATATCTTTCAGGGTTAGTCACTATCCACCATCATTTTTAAACCAATTCTATGAATTACTAAGATGCTTGGAAGTGATTCTTCATCCACTCAATCAATTCCCAGATGAACCAAATGTGCCCAACTTTATATTGATCCAATCTCCTATCATTTCTCACTCTACGATTACTGATCCAAATCAAATCGTAGAGTCACATGCTCAATTCGTAGAGTCACCTCCTCATGAAGTTCAACAACACACACTAACCCCTCCATCAGATATCCCTTCCTCATCAACAAATGAGTATTTCAATCTGGATCTTGCTCTCTACACTATGCAAGATCAATACCCAAGAGCCCCTCCTCCAAATAGTCAGTAACTCCTTGAACTCATATCAGATCTTCCCACTAAAAAGGAGTTGTTTGAAGCATCTAAGAAGGTGACCAAGGACATACAAGATGACCTTGAGGTTCACAGAGACCTTATTCACCTAAGGCTGACTCACTTGATCGATGCTGCCAACACTCTCCTAAGCAACCTAAGTTCGGAGCTCACAAAAAAGCTTAGGGAGATCATAAAGGAGATGATTCAGAGTATCAATGAAAGGGATCAAATCCACTTTCAAGCTGCTAGGATACACAGGGATGTTGTTCTTATATTACAGAAAACTCAGGAATCCCAGAACAACCTTATAATGGAAAGTCTCACGAGTAACGAACTGCAATGAAAGAATTCTAAGGATTCTACATGGGCCAAATGCAACATACCGAAAATGTCTTGGCCATTTTCCAAAAGAGGGAAACTCGAAATGACTCTCTAATTCAAGAAAACCATGAAGACCTTGCTCAATCCAAGAATCAGCTCAACGAACTTGTACAAGGCATGACTCGCCTATCTGAAGATATTCGAACCCTTGATGTTGACATAAAGGGGGAGAGTAAAGGGAAAGGAGAGAAAGGCAAGGGCAGAGGCAAATGCATATTCATCGCTCAATCGTCAAGGAGCCCTCCTGCAAGACAACCTCGCTATCAGACTCCACGACCTGAACATCAACAAATTCTCATGGCTCAACCAATAAGAAGTCAAGAGCCCAGCTTACAAGGTGCAACCACTACACACTTACACTTGCCTATTGGAGATCCTGCGTTCATGAACAGACACGAGAATAAATAACCGCTAAGTCAAAGCGAGCTAGAAGAAATAATATGGAGAAACGAAGTCAGCAGGAGAAGGAGAGCCTATGAATATGCCAATCTTCCAAGGAAAAAAAGGCAAAAGAAATAGACATAAGTTGAAACTCAATTCTTATTGATGTAACTAAGCTTAACTGTAATATCTGTCTTTAAAAACATCAATAAATTCATGCTTATTCTCTAAAAATTTCAGTTGCTCACTGAAACACTAAGTCATATTTACTTTCTTGCAACTGTATCTAAAAATTGATAATCATGACAAAAATCTCCTTGGTTATGTCAACATCAAATAGTGGGATATTGTTGGGAGATTGCATATTTAAATATGATGTTGAGACTAAATATTCATGATTATATGTAAAGTCCTTCAAGGAATATATGTACAAGGACTTAGTGATAGATAAAAATTGTTAAGTTGATCTGAGCTTTTAATGTTCATCATTCTGTAAATGAATGTATAGATGAAGAGATCAAAGTTGTTAGGTTGATCTATATTGTGACGCCCCCAAAATAGGTTTACATCACCTATTCTGAGTTATCAAATACATGGTACAGAATACAAATACAACTTAATTATACAACTGTCGTGTAAAGTACGACAAAACATAAGCTGTGAGTTTTAATACAAATATTGTCGTCTAGACAATATACAAACTCAAATTCAATATTATTACATTTATTTTGCACTATTTCACTGAATAGTGAGGACTACTAATGCTATCATCTGGTCCGTCACTCCGTTCCCCGACTAGTCCTTGCTACTTTCTCATTTTCTAAAGAGAACAATAAAAGTAAAAGGGTGAGCTCAACTAGCCCAGTAGGAAATATTATGACTAAGATAATGCAGAATATATTATCATTAGCCTTCAATGATTGTTAAACCGATACAATATAACAACCATCAAGTTTAATCATAGCGGAACAAACAATCCATTAAAAGAGTCAAGTAGAGAATAAAATCTACTATCTTTTATGATTTAAAAGGTTTTCATCACTTTTATCGCTAGGACTCGACAATAAATAATCCACATCATCGAATCACACCTGCACTACTGGCCAAGGATATTCTTAAGTATCACGACCACAATTATCCATGCACTCACGGCCAAGAATATTTGTGTATTCATTAATGGTCATGATCATGCCAACAACTCGTCCACCAATGCACTACGGGCCAATGAGGACTTTTACCATATCATTTGTAACATTACGGTCATGATTACAAGAATAATCCCCAATCATAATCATACCAAGTCCATCTATGCACTCTGAAAATACATATGACTTTCAAAAAATATAAACATGAGGATGATGACAATGATATAAGAATTCAATAAAACAAGTTCAAGAATTAATTTATCACAGAACTAATAATGTCCAAATTGTCAACATGATCTTGCTTTGTAGAATAAAATTCAAGAATGCTCGTAAGAATATTTCCATGAAAAGATATTGGATGAAGCCTTGAATATCGAGGATATTCCATTAATTTCATGGAGTATAGAAGTCAAAACTTTAACCAACCGAGTATAACAAGGAATGGAATAACAAAAGAAATCACCAGCATGCGATAGACCAGACAGCGAAGTTATTCCAACGAA
This sequence comes from Panax quinquefolius, assembly GCA_020205615.1. Classification (NCBI taxonomy): domain Eukaryota; kingdom Viridiplantae; phylum Streptophyta; class Magnoliopsida; order Apiales; family Araliaceae; genus Panax; species Panax quinquefolius. Next base: position 105,911,134 of record CM035171.1, on the reverse strand, counting down.
TAATAAATAACGGAATCGGGTTCGGTACAGTAAAACGCATGCATACGATATATTCCAATGTAATAATAAAGATTTTAATCGGTCCCAAAAAAAACGCGTGATGTGATATTCTAACGAGAATAATAAAGATTTTAACCAGTCCCATAGAATGCATGCAACAAGATGTTCCAATGTAATGATAAATAATAGAACCAGTCCCAAGGAAAGCGCACGCATGATGTTCCAAATGTAATGATAAAGAATGGAATAACGTAAGAATTTCACCAAGTCTAGGGTAACTTTCAGCGATACTGAAGTTATTCCAATAGAATAATAAAGAATGGAATAACAGAAGTTCTCTTCATGGATAAGAAAGAAATAATACTCCCTACCTTAGAAAAACTGGATACTGGAATAGTGAGGTAGCAGACTTCTCTTCTTCTTTCTATAATTTCTCTCTATAATAATCGCTCTAAAGCTTTTGTGAATTGGTGAGAAATGAAGGAAGAATGAGCTTCTATTTATAGAAAAATATAGTTTCGATAATTGCACGTTTTGGGCTCGAAAAATTACAGTACAATACCTTCAACTTTTCCTTTATTTTTAATTTAGTCATGGAAGTATTATCAAACTTGCACCACCTCCCCTAATAGTAAATAATGTGATTCAATAGTAAATTATGTGAATCAATAGTTCTAGACATGTGAAAATACGAATTACAGTATAATACCTCCATCTATACCTCCATTTTTAACTTAGTCATGCAAGTATTATCAATCTTGCACCAACTCCCCTAATAGTAACAAAATTGTGAAACAATAGTATACACATGTGAACAAATAGTTATAATCATGTGAAATAATAGCAATCAATTGCTCATTTATCCTGGTTAAATACCATTAATCAATATAACCTCTGAGACATCAATTATTATCGAAATAATTGTCGATTTTCACTAACACAAATAATTCAAACACAATGAAACCATTTTATCAAAAATATAAATTTTGAAATTTCAAGTTTGACTTTTCCCTAAAAAAGTCAACTATTGACTTTTTTGACCAAATAGTGAATTAGGAAAATTTTGTGTTTATAGACTATTTTTTACTAATTTCATTGTTTTGGGACTCAAATATCACGTCAACGTCTCCAAATTCAACTCCAACACAACTTTAATTTTAATAACAATCATCATTAATATTATAACTCACAATATTTATCAACCGTGTCGTTCCTGAAAGAGGGGCTTTCCATAAGGATTTCTCCCTATGGCGCCGCAATTAGGTGACCAAACCTCTCCTTGATGTAACTTCTGCACATTGTAAATATTGCGGTTTAATAATATGAATAACTTTGTCGTCTCAATTATTGATTTGATAAAATAACATATTATGCACGATGATCTTATGACAATAATCGAATCAATAATATGAGAGATATGATCACGACAATTATCGTAGCAATAATTGAGTATAAGCGAGTGACTTCTCACGTAAGCATCAATAATCAATACCGTGTGCTACTATCTACGAACCACGCGTATTATCGTACTTTTACTACCGGGTAGTTCAACGATTAACGATAAAACTTTCGCCGTTATTTTCATAAAGTATTTTTGTCATTTTCTCAATCCGACAATATTTCCGTTGTGGGGGTCCACCAATGATTGTGCCATTGTACGAATATTCCCTGTTAAAACGAATATTCCCCGACCAATCGAATATTATATAACAACTTACGTACTTTACAAAATTTGTAAATATTACCCACAACTATAACATTATATCAAATCCACACGATAATATTCAAAAAAATATATTTCGAGAAAATTTAATCTTTATTCAAAAAGTTGGGGTCTTACATTAATAGCAAGGCTCAAAGCCCCAAAATAATAGTCTTAATATTTGATAAATACCACAAGTCAACCATAAAAAAATGCCAAACTGTCTCAAACCACCATCTAAAATAATTAGTACAATTCTAAACAAACTAATGTATCACAACCTAACCATAATATATCTAAACCATTTGGATAAAAGGGAGCTCTCGTCACACTTGCCCTTGATTCCCCTGATTACCTGCTGGAAGAAAAATACAGCGTGAGCCAAATGCCCAGTACGGATATAGAATACAAATAATGAACCAAAATAACTAACTCAATTAAATGAAATAAAATGAAACGAACTGAAACGAACAAAACTAACACAGCGAAATGATAGGCAGAAATAAATAGTAATATACCTTGCCACACAGGCAAGTCAAATAGTGCCACACATGCAATCATACATCGAACTGCGTAATCCAGATGCATGAAAAATCGGAAGGCGTGTTTGGCACGAACATCACCACTCCATTGAATAGAACAGAACAGAAAACTAGAGTCGACCCATACGCCTCCCACAACAAAACACCAAATGGCCAACTCTTACTGGAGCACAAAATGGAGACGTCATGGACTAATCACACCGCCACGGAAGGTGTCATGCCTCGGTGCTAAGAGGACATGCGTGTGGTACCCCCACAGGTGGTTATAGCTCAGGTATACCCTACGGTATTCTAACAAAATATAATTTCACAACACATGCGACAAAATATCAACACAAAGGGGTTCTAACGTGTACATGTTAAATCGAACGAATCATCAACACAAGTCTCTCAAATAATAACATGTATATCACTATAAATATCAAAATAAAATTTAGACATGATGCACTAGTCACAAGAGTACAAATATGAGTTCTAATACAACGCCAAAATAATTTACCACAATAAATTGACAAGGAACAATTATGAGAGGCAATACTAAATTTTGAAACGAATAACGAAACGAACAAATCAAAAACAAAAGCGTCTCGCTGAAAGAGTACGAAATCCGTACCTAGATTAAGCAATGTAATACCCAAAGTATATTCCAAAACTCGTTTAGACTCTCTCCGTTCAATCTAAATTAATTTAATAAGATTTTATTACAATCCAATCATTAATAACATAATACTATTAAATTTATTATTAAAAACTTTTATAATTATGTCGGCAAAATTAATTAATTCAATTTAATATTTATAACTTCAATTTGATTTACAAATTCCGATTTATAAACTTCCTAGCTAAGTACTTATTAAAATGTAATATATAAATATATATATATATAATATATAATGAAATCAACGTTGTATGCTGCAGGTAACCAAACATGACATATATAAACATAATTCATTTATAATCCTTATTACTTGACAGCAACTTCTCACATCATGATAACGAAATCTTTTTTTTTAAAACAAAAACCTTACCTTATATATATATACATATACCTGGCAAGCAAACAGTTTATATATATACATATATATACCCTACTCCCATCACTGCTATTAAAACTTACCAAAAAAGGAAGAAAGATTACAAGGTATAGGTTCCTCTTCTCCAAATTGCATTGTAAAAGTACTTTTCTCCTTTTTTTTCATTAGCTGCGTCTGCGCCTTTCAATTCTTTTCTTTTAGTTCGTATGAGATGTAGTGACATGTAATTAGGTTTTATTTATTATCTTAGTAATATTTTATTAAATAATATAATATATTTATTAACTCTCCAAATTTTAATAGGATTTTAAAATTACTCAATTATAAATTAGAGCCATTTAGTTTAAAGCCCAATTTGTACTAAATTAATTTACCCATCTCTTATTAATATTTATTAGCCCACACAAATTAAATAACTAGTTTGACCCAAAATAAATGACAAAGTCCAATTAATATGTTTTAAAACAAAGAAATTTTTATTATTTAATATTTATTTATTACTATTATTATTATTTATTTATTTTTCGGGTATTACATCACCTTCCCCTTAAAAAAGATTCCGTCCCCGGAATCAAAAGAATGGAATGTACCTAATTTTCAAAGAGATGCGGATACTCCGCTCGAATAGACTCCTCCATCTCCCAAGTGGCTTCTCATTCTGAATGGTTCCTCCACAGAACCTTAACAAATAGAATTGTCTTCCTTCTCATAAACAACTCTTGGCGATCCAAAATCGCCTCGGCTTGTTCCTCACAAGTAAGATCCTCCCGAATCTTATCGAATGGATATTGCACCACGTGCAATGGATGATAATTGTAGCTTCTCAACACTGACACATGGAACACATTGTGCACATGAGCTAGCTGTGGAGGCAAAGCTAACCGATATGCAACCTCACCAACCCTCTCCAGAATCTCAAATGGTCCAATATAACGCGGACTAAGTTTCCCTTTCAACCCAAATTGCCTAATTCCTTTCCAAGGAGAAACTTTTAGAAACACATGCTCACCAGGTTCAAACTCTAAAGTCCTCCTATGCTTATCCGCATAACACTTTTGCCATGATCGAGCCGACTTCAATTTCTCCTTAGCCACCGCTACCTTCTCCGTAGTGATTTGTACTAACTCTGGCCCTTCTATGGCCCTTTCGCCAACCTCATCCCAACAAGTTGGTGCCCGACACTTCCTACCATGCAATGCCTCAAAAGGTGCCATTCCAATACTTGCATGCCAGTTGTTATTATAAGCAAACTCAACTAGGCTCAAGTAATCATCCCAATTACCCAACCACTCAAGTGCACAAGACCTCAACATGTCCTCCAACGTCTGAATAGTCCTTTCAGATTTCCCATCGGTTCTTGGATGAAAAAAAAATCAAGTCGAAGTTGGTAGTACCCCAAGCTCGTTGAAACCCTTTCCAGGATCGTGAAGTGAACCGTGGGTCCCGATCTGAAACAATAGACACCGGAGTACTATGAAGTCTAACAATCTCCTGCTGAAAGATATATGTCAACCTATCCACTGAGTAACTCTCATGGATCGCCAAAAAGTGTGCCGACTTAGTCAGCCGGTCCACCACTACCTAAAAGACATCATTCTTCCTGAAAGTCTTCGGCAAACCAGTCACAAAATCCATCGTGATATCTTCCCACTTCCACATTGAAATGTCTAACTGTTGCAGCAAACCACTAGCTCGTTGATGTTCTATCTTCACTTGTTGACAAGTAAGACACTTCCCAACATATTCAGCCACGTCTCGTTTCATCCCATTCCAACAAAAATTCTTCTTCAAATCCCTATACATCTTTGCAGAACCAGGATGAACTGCTTAACACTCATCAACTGGTTATATCTTAAAGGGGAAACAAAAAAATGCACAATTCCGTTGTGTTTAAGTCATTATCAAAACTAACAAGTATTTCAAAAAAGAATTTAAAATATCTATTCAACCCCCCCTCCCCTTTCTAGATAACTATTGTGCCTCTGGGAACTAACATGTTATAAATACATAAGCTAAAAATATGTTCACAAATTTTGGATTGTTAAAGATTAGCATATGCTTTGTTATAAATTTTAAGAAGTGACTGATCTAGAATTTTTGTAGTAGAATTTCCAACAACAAGCTCTAATATTTACAAATGTATAACTTATTGATTTTAAATCCGATTTGGGTGATTCTCGAGGCTAAATTGGAATATTTGAAGTTTAGTTTCTGTTAAAATTAATTAATTTGACAAATAAATTTTAGTTAATGGTGATAATGCCATAATAGTGGAATGATGTTTTAAAAATAAAATTATCATATATGGGTTTTAGATTTCTAAAGTTTTGTTATTCTTTTTTAAGTTTTGGTATATAAATGGTGATTTGATGCAATAATTAAAGGCACCTTGAATGGATTACGAATTTTTTGGAATTATTAGTCGAATTATATTTAATTCGAGGTAAATATGTTTTGGTAGAGAATAATGTAATACCCCAACTTTTAATAGAATTTAAATTATATAATTATTATTTTAAAGAGTAAGGTGTTAAGTTGTTATAATGATAAAGTTAAGGGTGATATCTGTAAAATATAAAAGTATGTTAGGGAATATTCGTTGTGTCGACGGATATTCGTTTTGTCGAGAATATTAGGTAAAAGTACGACGACGCTGATACAACTAATCATTAATGGGTCCCATAACAAAATATTATCAGATGAAGAAAACGACAGAAACAACATTTTTAATAAAAATTGTCAATTGTACTATCAATTTTAACTATTTAAACACCTGGTGATAAAAGTACAGTAACACGCGGTATCCTACAGTAGCACAATACTTCATATTATTGATTCAATAATTGTTACAGTAGTAACTTCATAGTATTTCATATTATTTGCTCAATAATTTCCACAATTGTTACGACACAGTAACTCATATTATTTGATATGATATAATTTGACCACTTGACAATATTGCGAGTCTATAATAATAATTGTGAATAATTGTTGAAAGATTGAAAAATGTGTAAATAATTGATGAATAAAAGGTGTTGATTTAATATAAGTATAATAAGTAGATGTTTGTTCAATTATTTTCTTTTTACAAAAGTAAGTTTGGCATAACTTACTGACACTCTACTTTTTCTAAAGTAGTCTGGACCACAACTCATTAACAAATAAATTTTGTTAAAACCGTGTACAAGTTAGGTTAATTTTCTCTAGGGGGGACCACAAATCCCATTATCAACATTTGTGTACAACTCATTTGGTTATT